>JAQFYM010000366.1:0-74077 GCA_034694785.1 Agrenia bidenticulata
TAACCAAAGCAAAGCACACTGGTCGTGGAAAAACTATAGGGAACTAGTTGGAACATAATTATAAGCCTATTAGCTCAGTGGGCTCATTGTCATAATTGGAGCAACACACTCTGTCCACATCTCACACCTCCAATACCAACTTTCATACGAGTCATATTTATTTTGATACACAAGGTAGGTTGTAGAACAAGGGCTTTTAATACCTTCCGACCTTTCAAACTTCATAGAGTCTAGAGATGCAATCAGTCCTTCGTCTACAAGGCTTGAGGAATGTTAAAGGCTATTTATAGTTATTCTCCATCTAATTCTCAGCTTTTGACAAAGCTCAAAAGGTAAGTCGGGAGTAGAAATTTAAATTAGTAGTTTATTATTAGGGAGGTTGTGATGCAGGGATGTTTGGGTTGTCAGAAGCCAAAAATCCCTCCATCCCAACCTCCCTATTACATTCAATTTAAGCCTGGGATTTGTGCATGGGAGCTGTGACGCCTTAGAGGTCAGGGATCAATCTCTTTCAAAAGGGGGCAAGGCAAGGAATCCATTTGATTTTAATGGGAGGCTTCTTGCCCCCTTTCACGGGGCAGGGGTCCTCCGAAAATCCTGGCTGTCATGGGTCATAAAGGGATTTTTAGAATTCCAATCTCTTTGTCTAGTTAGAGCTGATAGTTATGATTAAGTACGATTGCTGTTGTACTATGCATCCGATTTTAAAGTTCTAAGGTCAATCCTAATCGAGGAATTCAGGATCCTTTTTGCATGTGTTTGCAGATGCATTGTATCTTTTCAACAATCGATAAGGGGCTAGCCAAATTTCTAATGATTTGTATAATAATATGCAGGAACGGAAATTACTTTGTCCGGATCCGAATTCCGGGTCCAAAGAAATATATATCCCAAAAGAGTCTAATTTATCGCGATCCCTCCTCACCCCTTCAATAAAAAGATATTTTCAAAAGGATCAATTCACCCCAAAAACAACCCGCGAAAGGACAAAAAATCGGGAATTATTGATCGGCTACGGCCGTCTTGGTCAAAAAATCAAAATCTTTCTAAATTTCCCTTTAAATCCCCCCATCAATTTGTTTATAATCCGGTTTTCAAAATTAATTATTAAACCCCTTTAAAATAAAGTGCGGGTAGCTACCCAGGAAGTCAGACGGGGTAAGGATTTGATAACAAACCCGATTCTAGGTTCTAAAATAAATTATTCATTCTCTTTTCCTGTCCTGTGCCCTGCACCTGGATTTTGTTTAACGAGTCTAAAAATACCCGAATTCGGGCATTCCAGATTCCTCATGCCTTCCTGATCCACTTACCCCGTTGTAGGTTTCCATTAGTACTGGAACGGCAAGGCTCTGGAGCTCGTAAAATCGGATTACGATCTTCACTTTCTTGACGTGTGGATATTTTGTGAAGAGATGTATTTTTTTTATTTCCAGGAGTGGGCCGACTCTCCGCCACTCCGGACAACACTGACACACATTTACCAGCTACTGACCTCCAGGATTGACCTCTCGTCCCTCTGACTGAAAGGTTATTGACCTGTGAGACTTGAGAAAGGGATTTATGAGACTTGGGTTGTTGGTGTTGTTGTGAGCTCTCTACTCGGGATCCTTTTGTCACAGTCAGCTTGCTTCTGGCTCGTTGGTTGGGGTGCATTTTTATTTTTATCTTTGGACGGGTCAGAAGGTCAACTCTACTTTTACAAAATGTGACAGGTAACTCACGACCTTTGACTTTTGACCTTTCTAAACTGTCAATGCAATAGATTTATTTGTTGATTATTATTTATTTGTAACAAGTTCGCTTGAAATTTCCCAGTGTTTTCATCTCCATAGATGAGAAAATTTTCAAAAATCTATGGAAATCAAAAGTTTGAATTTTTTTTACAGATGCACAGAGTGCACAAGTATGGAAAATGGATGTGGGAAGGAGAAAAGAAATCGGACAAGAGTTTCAAGTTTGAAGGACGGGACGGAGTCAATGAACCCAATCTGCTTAGGGACACCAGTAAAGTTCAATAACCTTTGATGCAACTATGTTAAGGGTAGGAAGGGTAACATTACTGCCTCTGAACATCAAAGATCCAATTATGAAATGACTCCCTCAAAAGTATCAACGTCCACGTTGGGCAGCGGGGGAGAGTTGACTGGTCAGGATGACGGGAGTGACGACTACGGGGACTTGGACGACTTATGCGAAGTTGTTCTCTCTTTTAAATGTCGACATTGCAGCTTCCTTTGCCAGGACAAGGGAGCATTGACCTGCCATGTTAAAACCTCACATAAAGATGGGCGCGTGCGAAAAGCTCTTGTAGCCAATCACACAAATGACCACAACGGAATCTCCAAAGAAGTGGCGGAACATATCCGAGAGAAGTCTCATAGATTGGAAGATGATGAGATATTGAAGCAGTATGGAGTTCAAAAAGTGGAGCTGCCACCTACCCCTTCCGTTCCAGCCACTCCAGATGCAATTCTTGTCGAAGATCTGGCAACTCAAGAGAAAGAGTCGGGTGACCAGTCAAGGGAAGACTTGTCGGGTATTGACGATCAAGTAGAAGATGTCTTCCTGTGTGCCGAGTGTGACATTGTGTTTTCGTCCAAAGAGCTCTGCTGCAGCCACATGCACGAAGTCCATGACCTTACTCAGTTCAATGCCGACTTTATTCAGGACGAAATTATCGCCAAAAAGCCAGCTGAAAATCCGCTCCCTAAATGCAGAAAAGTATGTTCCAATTTTATTTCGTGAAAAATTGTATGAAAGGTTGGGCATTTAAAGTAACCGTTTCATTTCAAATTTTAGACTCGTCTTCCTAAGCACTTGACGACTGAAGAGGGGACAGTTGTGCCCAAGAGATTTCGTGTGACCAAGGAAGTATTTTACACATGCTCAAAGTGTTCAATCAGATTTGAATCGAATGAAGTGATGAAGTTTCATGAACAGTGCCACGCCAAAGAAGAGCCATCTGAAGATTCATCGACTAGGAAAACATCCCGTGGGGGCTTTGCATGCCCCGTTTGTGAGAGTAAAAGTAGGGAACCTCCTGAACTATTTTCGAAATGGGGTCTCTGTGCTGGACATTTGTGGAGGGAGCATAAGATTGACTGTGAATTGTACACTTGTAGCGTCTGCAAGGTTTGCCATCACTTCAAAATTATTATACATAAATGACTTGATGAATATTTATGAGCTGGATTGAATTAATTTGGAGCTTCTTTGTTTCCTGTAGCAATTCAAAAGCAATCTCATCACTAAAGTTAAGGAGCATGAGCGGCTGCATATGAGACAAGCTGTGCACCTATGCAAAACTTGCAAAAAGACGTTCAAGCAATTAAAACAGGTAAAGCTAGTCATGGAATAATAATAACATGTCCTGGTTGATAATTGGATAATGATATTATAATAAATGTTTTGATTGATTTTTAAATGTTTTAGTTGAGGTGTCATGAGAAGTTTCACAAAGAAAAGATGACAAAACTGCCACCACCGACGGATTCCAGATGGTACACTCCTAAGGAATGCCACATATGCAAAAGAATACTTTCCGATGCAAAATGTCTCAAAAAACACATTTCCGCTGTCCATAACAAACTTAAACCTTACTGCTGCAATATTTGTGGACACATGACCGCCCGAAAGGCTGAATTACAGGTTTAAAACTAAGCAATAGTTTAATTATGATTTATGTTACTGTTTTTTTAAAAACACCTAGATTCGATTATTTTTATGATCCACAGCTGCACATGAGAATTCACACACAAGAGAAGCCATACAAATGTAACTTTTGTTCATTCAGTACGGGGGATCACAATTCTCTGCGAAAGCACAAACTACGCCACAGTGATAAGCGTCCCTATGTGTAAGTTCAAACACTTTCAAATCCTAATTCTAAAACTAAGTCCCAAATGATCGTTTAATGTATTGATATTTAGGTGTCCATACTGTGACTATCGATGTATTCAATCCTGCGCCTTCAAGAAGCACATCTTGGCGGTTCATCCGGGTCAGGAAGTTGTGTTCGTCTGTCAACTTTGTTCTCATGCATCTGTCAATGAAATCCTTTTTTCAGCACATCAAAAAGACCATGCTGAAGGTCGTCTTCCTACAGAAATACAGAATGACTCAAACAGTAAGAAGAAAGCATGGGAAACGTTACTATTTGTTCGGAGCGCATATTAACTTTTGCAATCTTACAAAAACTTTCAGACTCACCAGAAGCCCAGGAAAAACGAATTACGGAAGTTGACAATCCACCCTCAGCCTCCTCATCCAAGCTAAACTTGAAGGTACATTTTCATCTATCCAATTGTCTTGGAATGTCTCCTCTGATTATTTACTTACAATGAAAGTATTGTTTTAGGGTCTAGAGGCTACATCCCAACCTACATGGCTTGAAGAGGACAGCTTGGATGTTGTCGATACTGGCGGAGTAACAATTCCAGCTCCTCCAGTAGAATCAGAGTCCAGGGATGATTCGAATCCAGAGGTACAAAAAAGGCCAGAAGACTCCTCCATGCAGAACAGAGAAATTATCAATGAAAACGATCGCGTATTTGAGAATGGGACAAAGACAAGCTTGGATGTAGTACGTAGCCTTCCAAGCCTAACTACAGGGCCTGTTCAGCAACTAGGGCAAACAACTTACATACTCCTCCCTCCAAACACTCCGCTCCGCTTCCTCAGTAACACCTCAGTCTTATCAACTGGAGCTTCACAGGCTGCATTGGAAAATCACCTCGTTGCTGAAAATAATTCAGTCTCTCTCAAAAGCAAATCGGACAAAGCTTGCCCTGTCGGTACACATCATCTCCAAATCGAAGATAATGCCACACCCTCGGCCCAGGAAAGTGAACAGACGGGGAAGGAGAATACGTTCGCCGCTAAAGACAAGGACTCACGAGTCTTCACGCCTTTCAGCTCCTCCCACCCGAATCAACTGCTGGAGAGCTTGCCGCAACTAAATGCTTCGGATCTTGCCGAAGTTATCAACGCGTGCAATCAGCCGTGTTCGAGCAATGACAGCATGTTTGAAAAACTTCTGAGTGGCATGTGAATTTATGCCGGGCAGGACAGTTGAGTCATTTTTGGCTCTTATTCGTAGACTTCTGGTTAGATACAGAAAATCATTCGTAATGTCGCATAGTGTAGAATGGGTAGGTATTTTAGTTTTGATTTTGATTTGAGGTTCGTAATGACATTTCGGATCGTGAGACGAAACTGGTTGCTTGTAGCCTTGAATGTTGATAATAATTTGAGTAGATATGCGTGTTGGTTGGTATAACTAAAATGTTGTATGGGTTAGTTATGTGTTCTCATAAATTGGAGCCCATTGCTCGAGTTTATGATTGCTGTCTGTTATTCAAAGTACAATTTGTTGGTGCATTTTATTATTTTAGAATTATTGGAACGTCATTAAGTTTTGTAATTGTATTACTATTATCCTGTAGAAACGATTCGCTTAGCAATAATTTAATTATGACCTACAAGTTACTTGAGAATGTAGGGGGAAAGATTTTGTATTCGTACTCGCTTGATAGTTTTACCGTTTCGCTGAAAGCCGCACTGCCAATATAATTACTACGCTGTTGTACAAAACATTATGCAAATTTTTAACTCGGGTTGACTCATCATGACTCTTGGAATTATATTAGAATTTAGAAACGATTTGGATTTGATTTGGGAACCCGTGTGTAGTCAAAATTCATTGTTGGCTATTATTTTAAAATTGATTTATCTCCTAGTTTAAAAAAATAGGCTAGTAATTGTATAACTGGATAAGATTGATGAATGTCATGAAAAGGCTAAACTATTTCTGCTGCTACTTTATAAACTCTGCTCATCATGTTTGCCTCTAAATGTGTAATTTAAAAAAACTAAGGTTAATAGTAGAGACTACTAGACTTTTCATCGATACCTTTGGGAGACATGGGCTCTCTGGACTGATAATTGGGACTGACCATTTGAAACTAATTTCATACAAATGAGAATAATAATCTAAAAAAAATCTCTCTTATTCTTGTTACAATTTACAATGCAATGAACAACTCTCTAATATGATGATGATAATAATATTGTGTCTATTTATTTGTATTTTCAAATCAAAAGCTGCGTTTCTTTTAGAGGAAGCATGAGTTATATTTTCAATGTGAATAAACTATACATCTCTTGATATCGTCTCGATCCAACACATCATGTACTAAAAAACAATCATTTATATTTTACTAATCAATCGCAAAAGGCCCTTATGAATGAATGAACATGCTCTGTAAATGGAGTGACCCGTGGGGGTCAGTTATAACTTTACAAGTCCCTTCAAAATAAGTCGAATGATCAATTAAGTTTAGAAATCGGCCCAGTAAATCAAGATTAACGGACGGACATTTCGTTAGTCAATTTAATTTTTTATTTAAATAATGACGGTGATAAATATAGCAAGAATGACTTTAAAGCTCACCTCGAGTAAAACAACTATGGACTACTGACTCTAAGACTTAAAGGTCACCAGGGTCGCTTAAACCCGGAGGTTGCATGCGTCAAGATTCTCATGTTGGAGAAATACTTGGGTTTGAGCATCTGCTTGTGTCGCGGATGGGTTTTGCACAGATTGTGTAGGATCCCTTCGATCCAAATTAGTTGACAGTCTTTACAGCGGCGCTTAACTCGACCTTTGATCTTCATCCCTCGACTAGGAATTGTGTAACCTCCGACCTCTGATGAATCCGATGACCCTTGACTGAGAGATGTCCGAGTCCAAGGCTGGAGAAGGGAGCATTGTCCTGTCCAAACTAATCCTCCTACACGTGCTGATGACGAGAGTAATTGCCTTTGACCTTGACCCTGTAAACCAGTAAGGGGTCAATCAACGTATTTATTAAGAGGTCACGTCGTGACTCGACACAAGAGTAATTTATAAAAACACCTCAATGAGATGATTTGATATTTGTAGAACTCTTGGATTTGGAGTGGAAACCTTTTGAAAAGTGCGTGAGAGGAACTGGAGGGTCAATTGTCGAAAAGTGCTCCACATTTCGATTTCGAAAAGGCAAAATTTTAGTCAACACTTTTTTCATAGATTGAGTTGAGCACGGCTTTTTCAAAACAGAGAGGATTTGAATTCTTGCGCCATTAATTTCTCAATGGGTTAACACAATACCCCTGCAATTCCATGTCAATAATTATATCCGAGTTTCGAATACCCGACAGCCCGACACTATCCGATTTCGGACCTTCTAAAACTCAAGTAAGTTGTAATAGAGGATTAATTCAGTTAGAGCTGCTCGATGTCTACATTCCTAATATCGTCGATATTGTCATTGACAATTTATCATGAATGCATATGGAAAAAAGAGTTTGACAACATCTATTACGTTCCACGACGAATTAAATTTTAATACAAACACTTGTTGAAAAAGTGTAAAAGTGTAAAAGAAGGAACTAAATAGCATCCCGTCCTCCCGGCTCAGTAAGTACAAACAGTTTTCAGTAATTTAGTCACATAAAAATAATAATACGAATCCTACCTCCGCCTCAAATTAAAATACACATGAGGATTGAATTTTACTAGACGCGTGGACGAGTTGGTAAACAAAGACTATTAAATGAATGAGTAATAATTAATTATATTAATATTTAATCCTCCTCTTCGGAATCGTCATCAAAGACGTACTTCTTCTTGGCCGCCACCACTGCGTTCCTCTGAGATCTTTGGGGCTTACTGGAGAGCTGTCGGAAGCTGTCCTCATCGGAATCGAGGAATTCCACCTCACTGTCACTCCCTATTTTATTCCCTTTCCTTTTCTTGGGTGGGGATTTCTTTGCGGGACTAAACTCAGCGTCAGAGCCGAGATCTTCTTCGCTGTCACTAAACGCTTTCTTTCGCTTCACTGGCGATGCTTTCTTCTTGGGCTTCTCAACAATGGCCACGTCGCTGTCCGAGTCAAAGTTGTAATCATCTTCACTCTCGCTCTCACTTCCTTTCTTTGTCTTCTTTTTCTTGGGACTCGGGGCTTTCTTTTCTGTCTTGGAGAACTTGAGCTTCGTCTGCTTTAGCCCATCCACCGGCTCTTTCTTTTTCCTTCCTTTGGCTGGAGGGTTTTCTTTGGCCTTTGGTCGTGGTGCAGCCGGCTTAGTGGAATCTGTAGAGCCTGTAGAGCTGTTGAGGAGTTTATCAAAGAGGGAGGTATTACCATCTTCAAGCATCAAGTCGTACTCATCCTTAACATCGTCTAGTTTCTCCTCCTTCACTTTCTTTGATTTAAGCCCCTTGTTGGCCTTGGTTCGAGTTGCAGCCTCTACTTTCTTGATCATGTCATCGAGTCGCGGGGTCACTCTTTGACCCTTTGGTGAAGGAGCGTACTCCGCAACAGCTTTCCGAGCTACGCCTTTTTTGCTGATGGCCACCTTCTTTTTCGGATGAGAGCTTTCATCATTTTCTCTTTCTTCGACTTCGTCCAACTTGAGTAAAAATGCGGCCAAGTCGTCCTCGTAAAGATCGTTGGGTGTCTTCTTTTTCAATTGTGCTAGTTCCGTAACTTTTGTGTCCCGGTCGTGGAGCAGTTTTTCTTTCTGCTCAAGCGTCAAGCTCCACAACTTCATGCCTAACAAGTAATCATAGTCCCTAGCCTTGGGGTCTTCTTCTTCTTCATCAGATTTCTTTTTCTTCCGAGTTTCTTCTTCCTGCTCCTCTTCGTCTAAATTGAGGCGAACTTGTGTGTCTTTCCACTTGGCCACCGGATCTGGGTCATACTTCTTCTCAATCAACTCCTCAACCATAGCCTTCTTCCTCTTATTTTCTATGGTAAGCCGATTATCACATTTCTCAACGATGAATCTTGCCTGATTGGACAATTTCGAAGCCTCTGCTTCCAATAAGCCAAGCATGTAATCCCTTCGCTTGTGGTACAGGTCCATTCTCAACTCGAAGAATTCTTTCAATACCTCAGCAACGGAATCATATCTTCGTAGACATCCATTTCGATCAAACAGGACCATAGATGTCAAATTGATGGAGGACTGGAGCTTAAAGATTTTGTGAAATCCTTCATCTTCATACTTATTGAATTGTTCGTCCTTCATGGAGACAGTGAACTTGACGGTTGTGTCAGTGTGGTACTCCTTGTAGTCGTTGATCAGGGCAGGTTGTTTCTCTGTTCCAGTCGAGAATGGTTCCATCACAGATTCTTTGTAAGATTGAGTCCACGTTCCAATCGGCAACTCCGTAATCTCAATATCTTTCCCAGATACGATGCTCACTTCTCCGTTGCAGGCGTACTTCTGGGAATTAATTTCGATGATTTCTCCCTTGAAATTCTTATACCAGGGCTGCATTGGGACTGGGTCATTTCCGCGAATCATTAACTTGAGATTCTTAACAATGTCCCTGGGGTTATAGTTTGGCATTTTGGTCATCCAACCCGTTCCAATGCCATCAGCTCCATTTACCAGTACCATAGGTAGAATGGGAACATAATACTCTGGCTCAATTCTCTGGTTGTCATCAAACAGCGCGGTGAGAAGTGGAGTGTCTCGCTTATCAAAGATGTGTGTTGCCAGAGGACTTAGTTGTGTAAAGATATACCTGGGAGATGCAGCGTCTTTTCCTCCTTGCAATCGTGTGCCGAACTGACCAATAGGCTGAAGAATGTTGATGTTGTTTGATCCAACAAAGTTCTGAGCCAACCCAATAATAGTTGACATCAACGACTGTTCTCCGTGATGATATGCCGAATGCTCAGCAACTGAACCTGCTAGCTGGGCTACTTTGACCTCCTTTCTGTCGTCACGCTTCAGACAGGTGAATAAAACTTTACGCTGGCCTGGTTTTAGTCCGTCCACTAAGCTCGGAATGGAACGAGAATTGTCCAAATTGCTAAAAAGAACGAGCTCCTTGTTGATGAAGTCTGCATAAGTTATACTGCGTACATCCTTGCTGTAAATGATGTCTTCAGACATTCCCATTTCCCTTCGAGTTTTAGAATCTGCAAGTCAAGATGATAAGTAATTAATTTCAAAAATTCCTGAACCAGATTTTGAAAATATTGGAAGATGTCAAAGAACTATTTAAACGATTCTTACTTTCCATCCAAGTAGTTAACCAATCTTTTCGCTGCTCGACGCATTTTTTGCTGAAAGCCATAGTAATATGCTCATCATCAGGTTGACCCTGGTATCTGAACTTGATTCGATGCCGTGCCATATCTGAGAAGTACTCCTTGGCTTCCTTGGAAGTGGAAGTACCCAACCCTTTGTAGTACTTTATCTTGTACTTCTTCCAGTTCGGAGTATTCTTTTTCCACTCATCCATTTCGGGCATCGAGTAAAATGAAAAAACATTATTTCCTTTGGTAGCTTTAACAATCGGCGTGATGAACTCTTCAATAAAATTCATTTTCAACAGCCCTGGCCAGTTGCAGTGGATGAAGTTGATGATCAATCCTTTGATGTGGGAACCGTCGTGATCTTGATCAGTCATAATCATCATCTTCCCGTACCGCAGACCTTTCATATCGTCGTTTGATTCATATTTCTTCTTATACTGAAGCCCCAAGATTTTTACGAGTGCGCTAATTTCAGCGTTTTCCATGATCTGAAAATCCAGAAATAATGAGTCAGATTAATGTCCCAAAACCCCAAAATCTTCGTACTAAACCAATTGTAAAAATGAAAACTGAAAACAGAACTGCAAGTTTGACTAACCTGTTTGGTGGATGCTTCTCGTACGTTTAACAATTTACCCCTTAATGGAAATACTCCGTAATAATCTCGACCAACAACACCTAGACCAGCAACTGCCAAAGTTTTGGCTGAATCTCCTTCCGTCAATATGAGTGTACAATTCAGTGAGGCGGCTCGCCCTGCTTCATTAGCATCTTCTAATTTGGGAATCCCTAAAAATATGAATTATACATAACTGTAGATATCGCCAGTTACTGGTTCCGCATTAAAAATCAGCTATTGTAAGAGACTACCGAACTGAAAGATTTGAAAGGATGTCAACTGTCTGTGTTACCTGTAATTTTGTTCTTCTTAGTGCCTTTCTGCTTCTTCCCTAGTTGCTCTTCAGCTTTGTATTTAGCCCAATTAACACAAGCCTCTACGATTCCAGATTTCAACATGGCTGCGTAAAACTTTTCTGAAGGTTGACATTTGGACCTTTTAAGTAAAGTAAAATAAAATATAGCAATATTAACTATCGGATTAAAAATTAGTGATACCTATTTCCGATTTCCATTGATTTACCTATTTGAAAATTAACTTACCCGAATTTACTGGCCTGAAGTGTCATGAACTCTTTTGTTTGAGAGTCAAAAGTTGGGTTCACCACCAGGCAGTTAACGAAGAGCCAGAGATGGTTTTTAATTTGCGAGGGTTTCATGTCCACACCATTTTTGTTCTTCTTTTTGATGGTCTCCGTGAGAGTTTTGATGACAGTATCAGCAACATGGTCGATATGCTTTCCTCCTTTAGTTGTAGCAATACTATTTACGAACGAAACCTGCTGAAACGAATTCTCTGAGAGACAGCAAGCAACCTCCCATCGATCACTAACTTTCTCATATTGAAACTTTATTGGATTCCCAGCATCGTCCAAACGATCTTTCAAATACATGTCCACGTACTCTTTGAAATTTTTCACCTAATCATATTGAAAACATCTTCAATGAATGAGTAACTATTTAAAGATCATTCCGATAATTAAGGTACATAATTAAGGGTACTCACAGGTAATCTCTTTCCGTTCAGTACAACTTTACACCCGCTTGTGGCTGCGACGTCATAGGCTCTCCGATGGAAAATAGAAACGATGTCCTTATCCAGAGTTTCCATTTTGAATTTCGCCAGATCCGGTTGAAAGGTTACTTTAGTGTAATCGTCCCCTGAGAAGTCTTTTATTTTAGGGTTGGATGCTTTTGACATGTTATCCTCCCAAACCTAAATTATGTTGACAAATTTATGTTTAAAAAAAAGCCCACCAATTCATTCTAACAAACGGTACGGTTGGCATTATTTTACCTGTTTGAATGCAGACCTGTGCTGTCTGCTAGCAGTTTCAACGGTGAATTTAGTGCTGAAAACGTTGCATAACTTGGCACCATACCCGTTACGACCACCGGTGACTTTCTCTTCTTCGTCGTCAAAGTTAGACGATGTCAACAAGTGGCCGAAGATCAAAGTAGGAACATGCATCTTTTCTTCTTGGTGCATCACAACCGGAATTCCCTTGCCATTATTCCAAACCGAGATCGTATTGTTTTCTCTGTAAATAAAATACAGACAATAAGAGCAACCACAAATGTTGGTTTCCAACAGGCAGTTGGGATAAGACTTCATCATCACTTACGGATCGATATCAATCTTAATGCAATCCATTTTAGCATCCCTCTGTTTGTTATCTGCCGCATTGACGAGGATCTCGTCGAATATTTTGTACAAGCCAGGGACATAATTGACCTCTCTCTGTTCCACTTTCCCATCGTCAACCACCCACATTGTCTCCTTCACAGACTCCACAGAACCTAGATGATTTTAAAAAAAACTATTAAGTTCATGGATACAAATTGGAAATTTTTTAAAATCATCAAACTGAATTCATACCAATATAAGTGTCCGGTCGAAGGAGAATGTGTTCCAACTGAGATTTTTTCTGGTAGATTTCTTCAATCTTTTTGTTCTTGGCCGGCTTCTTCAATGGCGCCCCATTCTCTGGAGAATGGTTGGAATTGGTTTTGGAACTCATCGTCTTGGGCAGCTCCTAAACCATAATAAAATAGTAAATACAAATAATATACGATCTAAAGAGCTTTATAACCCATAATTCTTGTTTGCTCAAATAAAATGTGACATTCCCTGTAATTGTAATTTAACCATTAAACATTTGAACTAAATTGTATGAATGGCATGAAATGAATGGGCTGGAGGATAAACGGACTGAACTCGTGGTAATTATTAGCGACTTATAGGGAGTGGAGAGAATGATAGAAGCCCCCACCTTGAAGGGCGCTCCGTCCTTGGATTTAGAAATGGAAGCCATGATGCGATTGGGAAGGCTTAGAAGGACAAGCCGCTCCAACCCAAAGGCAAATGTTCGAAAAGACAGCTCGAAATATAAGAAGCAGGTGCAATGGGCAGGTTCTTCGGGTTAAAAACGCAACTAAAATAAATATACAAAATAAATACCCAGTCCTTCAAAGATAAAAGAGAAGATGGTAAAAAATATAAATAAAAGGGGAATTAAGCAAGTGTGTCAAGTGTGTGCAAGGTGATTAAGTGCAGGTGACATATGTCAAAGTTTCGAATTTAATTTATTTAACCGCCTTGACCTCTAGCCACTACACTTCCCCATTGCCATGAGTAATGCCTCCATTATAATACTTGACGCTGACTGTTCGTTACATGTATCTTATTCTGGTTAATGTGTATGAAAATAATGGTTACATTACATGAGTAAGGTACCTCTCACCTCTGACCTGTAACGAACAAAAAACTATTAAGCCTCAATCGAGGCATCTGCATCCTCCGGCAATAATTTTAATGGCAAAACCTGGAAACAAAAGCCAAGCTCCACAATCCAGAGCCCCCACCGGCTACTTTAAATGTTTGTTCAAACTACGAATGATGAAAATGAAATCCTCAAGAGTTTTAAATTAAAATATTTCAATGAAATGAAACTCAGCAAAAAAAACTGGGGAAACGCTTTAAACAATTACCTCCAGTGACCTCCAGAAAAGAAACTAGCTCCTCTCCAAACTTTTGACCTTTAACCGATGATAAGTGACTTTATAAAATATTGAAACTTTAAACTTTAAAATATAAAATGTAAATAAAAAATGTCCCGAAGACAGAGAAAAAGCCGACTCGTCTCTCCAAAAACTCAGAGGCAACTGACAACTGAAAAAATGGAGCGAATAACAAAAAAAACGGGACGAGATTCCCCTCCAAAAAAATGGCAGCCAATAGAAAAGAGGAAAAGCTCTTGCCAATCAAAGGCCATCCTCACATCTCAAGGTCCACCTCTTCCCTTAACAATCCACCACAGAGTTTACTGACCTGCACAACAACTTATCAAACAACTCACCGATATCCGCTTATCCATAACATCCCTCATCCAATGAGGGAGAAAATATGAATTTTACTTACCTTTTCCGCTCACTAATTTCGACAAGTTGCCCGGGACGCCGATTTTCGGATCAGATGAGGAGAGCAAGACTTTGGAGCTGATGATCACAAGAAAATCCTCGATGGCTCTTCCAGTAGTTTAATGAGCTGCTATGCGTACCGGCTAAATAAGATTTTATGGGGTAAGATGAGATGACATTGAGTTTAAAACGCGGGAGATTTGAAATTGAAAATATTGAAAATATTTGACAGAAATTTAGTTAGAAAGTCGAGTGAGACAGCAGCTGGAGTTTCCGTACATTTTCAATCCGTTTCCGAACCTTTTGTATAGCTTGGTGGACTCTATGGAGGTTTTTGATATTTCATCCATTAGCTGCTTGGAAGATATTGATGCATTGGAGGCGATTTTAAATGCAAAAGAAGTAAGTTTTTCAAATTATTCGCTTTGACACTTTGACCGGTTGACCTTTAACTAATTTAACCCTTAAGAGTCTTGGACATAGCTTGAAAATGTATGACGATGTTTTGGTATTTTGCAGGAAGAATGTGGGAAAAGAATCGAGACGATCCTCTTCAATCGAAAGGAGGTGGAATTTCAACTGAAAACGCTGAGCAAGAAGTTGGGCAACTTGAAGCCGATTGAATCAGAAGCTCAGCATTTTGCCCAAGTCATTCAGAGCACAGCTGTACTTGCGGAGGATGTCAGTGCCAAAGTTAGAATCCTCGACAAAGCAAAGGTTCCCTTTTAATTGGTCAGAATGTCGAGATTCGGTGCGGTCCACTTTAATCACATGCCATGTCTAACGCTTTAGAACCGGGTGTCCGAGTCTCAACAAAGGGTCAACGACCTCCTGGACCTACAACAATGCAGCGTGGGAGTGGCAACAGCTATGCAGAATGAAGATTATGAGCAAGCTGCAGCACACGTCCATCGTTTCCTTACAATGGATGAGAACCTTCTGAAGCATACGGCTAGGGACATCTCTGAAGGTCTTGAGAACACTTGAGGACACTGTTTATTTTTCGAATCGATGATTTAAAATGATTAAAAATATTGTTGTTATCGTTTAGGTAAGAATATGGACGCTTCATTTCACAAGCTGCACGATGCAGAAGACCAGCTCAAGAAAGTAGTGACGGCCAAGTTTGAAGAAGCAGTTCAAGATGAGGATTTGGCATCTGTTGAACGATTCTTTAAAATATTCCCTCTCTTGAATATGCACGATGAAGGGATTCGAAAGTTTACAAACTACCTCTGCTCCAAGGTACATCAGCCGCTCTTTCAACTTTCAAAACATATGCTAGAATTTTTTGATTTTAAATGAAATTTTTTGAAATTCTGCATCTCCAGCTTCGAGTCAGCTCTCAAACAAATCTAAATGAAGCAAAGGTGACAAAAGAAACGGACAAAAGAGCCAATGTGATTTATGCGGACACTCTAACCCTTTTGTTCGAGGGGATTGCTCGGATTGTTGAAATTCATCAACCGCTGATTGAAACATACTTTGGCACGTTTGTTATTTTTGTGATTTGGTTATACATTTTCAATGTTTTTTTATTTGCTTAATTTATTTATTTTAAATTCTATATATAGGGCCTGGAAAAATGCTCTCTGTCATGGAATACCTTCAAAAAGAATGCGATTTTCAGTCCAAGCAAATCGTCGATGAATTTCGAAAGAATCGAGATTTCGCCAAGAAAATTAACGTCGTTTCTCAGTACATGAACCAGAAATCGGAAATAAAGATTGACCCAAAAGAGTTAGACTTGGTATTAAGTGAGTTGACTTTGCTCAATGCAAGGACGGAATTATATGCTAGATTTGTCCTTCGTCGAGTTACGGTAAGCACAAAGCAGACCAATGTTGGATTTTTAAAGCCAGGTGACAATTATTTACCTTTAATTTATGTCAATGATTTAATTTCAGAGTGATGTGGAAGTCTCCATCATAGACGAAACTGAAAAAGACCAAAAGCTTGGAAATCTGAATCTGCTACTCAAAGACAGTGAGACGTTCCGAGTGATGCAAGCTTTATTAGGCCAGTACATACTTTTCGAGCAGTTTTTTATGGCCGAAAGTGTTCAAAAGGTGTGTCAATAATTGATTAAATTGTTTTTGTGCATTCAAGTCACGTGGTCAAGTTAAACCAAAATCGTATGTGATCATTTAGGCTGTTGAGATGGATAGTCTGATTGAAGCTACTGGAGAAGACACATTTGTACTTTCAAGCATGACGGACGATGTGTTTTTTATCGTCAAGAAGTGCATAAAAAGGAGCCTTTCAAGTCAGAGTGTGGATGGAGTGTGTGCAGTGATTAATAATGCATGTGGGATATTGGAGTCGGATTTTGCCGATTTGCTTCTTGGCCAGTTACGACAAGGTTTGATTTGAAATGGTTGTGCGAGCAGGTGCACTTTCTCAAATTCATTTTATAGCTTGATTTTAGAGTGGCTTGGGTTGATAATGTTTTCTAGGATTCCCAAGTGGATACTTGGATCTGGCTCAAGCATATAATGTCATTCAGTCCTCTTTTCAACATGGAAAAATACAAAGCTCCGATATTGAGAAAAGTCGAGCTCAGTTTGTGGTATGTAATCCAACTAAGTGTATACTCTCCTACAATTTACCCATCATCCTCATGTTTCCAACTCATGAATTTTATATCCCCTCTTTGTAGGCATACTTGAATAACACGGACATGAGCATGGAATATGTAACTTCCTTAAAGAATTCTCTAGAAACATCAATCAACGATTCTTTCGGAAAGAATTTGACCAAATACGAGCAGGAAAAAATTTCCAGTTGTCTCTCGGGACTCGCATCTGTCAACATTCGGCTCAAGTCTGTTTTTGAATTCGGATTCTCTCAACTTAAGTCCAGTGCTGTGAAGCCCCGTGTAAAACCTTGGCTAGATGCTTTCTTTCACAGCGTACGTGATAACTAAACTATAGTGAAGAAAAAAATGCTAAGCCGCAGTCCACCAACTAATGACTAATGTGGTGATTTTAATAATAGAGAACCTCGTACGAGCTAGAAGAAGAAGAGTTTACTGATGAGAGCATTCCGATGCAAACGTTGATATCAGATTTGGATGCCTTTTTCAAGTCTTTCAAAAGTTGCCTTTCCCCATCGGCCTACGAAGCCTTTGTGGCTTTAGTTACCACTGAGATTTCTCTCCAAATGGAAAAAGCTCTGCTCAAGGCCAAGTTTAATCGGGTACAATCACCTAACTTTTCTTATCTGTCATGACATTTATTTTAACAAACGTTCTCTTTAATTATCAGATCGGAGGACTTCAGTTTGATAAAGAGCTGAGAATCTTGGTGAATTATCTCACAAGTGCAATCACGTGGTCTGTAAGGGACAAATTCTCGAAGCTTAGTCAAATCACAATCCTCCTCACTTTGGAGAAAGTGTCTGAAATATCAGACTATTGGGGCAAAGGCCCTGTCACCTGGAGATTGACTGCCCAAGAAGTTAGACAAATACTAGGACTAAGGTATGCTAACTTACCCCAGCTTTGTCATTTCCTTAATTTACAAATCATTAGCTTTGACCTTTTGTTCTAGGTCAGATTTCCGGTCCGACGACGTCAAAAGACTAAAACTGTGATAAGTACTAAAGTTAATGTAATGAAAAAATAATAATTATGACATGAAAAGTAAGTTTAAAATAAATATTTAGAAATCCTAGCCATGCTGAGTGACCAATTAATTAATTAATTTCGTATTAAATTTTAAATTCAATCATAAAGGGGTGATAAAAGTGACGGCGTAGATTTCTGAAAAGTATTTCTCATCAAGTGCAATAAATATTTGAGCACAATATGGAATGCATTATGAGTGACGTCATTGGATGAATATTTGCAAAGTATTCCACAGCCAAGGGTCTCCGAATTGATAAAATGTTAATATGAATTCCACTACCTCAGACAAGCTTAAGTTGTCAAGGAATTTTGGTGTGTAGGAAATATTTATGAACTTTGGCCTTGTGTTGGTGGAAGGAGAATTGGTGAGAGTAAAATATTATGTGAATGCGTAACGAGATCGATTACCCCAAGAATCCACTTGAGAATCCCATATCCGGACTTAAACTAGACATCCTCAATTCCTTTTTTCTTTCCCAAGTGGAACAAAAGGTGAAATCGGGAGGAATGGAAGAAATCGGCGGTGGTGGTGGCCTAAAGAGAGCAGTCCAAAGTGCGGAGGAGTCAAAGGGAGATGAGGAGGATTCATGGGATTTGGTATTCCAGAGGAGAGGAGATGTGGTCACTAAATCTTCCTCTCAGATCGCCCAACTGCCCCAACTGGACTACATTCATCTCCAGCCTCGCAATCCCGCTGACCCCATCCACACATTCCTTAGGCCTTATGAGCTCCAGTCTCTACTAAATCCCAATACTATCCTTTATACTCCTATTTTAAAAGTCCCTTTGGAATTCCTTTTCTAACATTTTATCTAGCCCGAACTGTTGAAGGCATAGCTGGGCGAGGGGCTGACGAGACTCTCACCCTACTCACTTACCATTTACAAGTCCGCTGTACTTTTCAACGCTTTAAAAAAGTCAGGCTGGTCTCTAGTATCTAACTTTGAGGGCGGAGGTGGTCTCCTAGAAAACCGAGGATTATTTTTTCCACCCTGTATATGCACTTATTGATTTCCAAGTAAAGCTTCTCTTAGAGTTTGTTAAAGCCTATTGCCTCTGGAGACTGCCCACGTATGACCCTAGGCATTTATATTGCAATAAAATCCGATAAGGGCCTTTGAGGAGCCATAACAAAGGAGACGATTACAGAGTTGGGAATAAAGGGGATGAGATAATATTGCACATGGCAGTTGGACTTGTAATTTTCCCAACATAATAATCCAAAGATTTCCAAACATTTCCTCTCTCTTTTATCGAAATTCTCAACGCTAATAAATGGGACGGGAATGTAAGCCCATCTTTGAGGTCGATAATCGGAGGGTTTGGAATTCAAAAGGGACTTTAAAAATCCGTCACATATTTACAATTTACATAAAGAAATGGGCTTGAATTTTTGAAAACTGATTTGAATAGAAAGCTGGGTTGTCCAGAACGCCGAGTTCAAATCTCCGACTCGAGTTTCCAAATAATGGATAACCGCGGAAAAGAGGGGGGAACGCTCTACCGGGCCTTGGCTCAAGCCATAACAAATGAAGAGCAAGACCACCGAGTCATTCGACAGATCATCGCCAACTCTTTGATGTCCTCTTGGTCGATGTACGGGAAGATTCTAATCCCCGCTTACCAAGGGAAGATCAAAGGATTCACCCCTCAAAAGATCCCTGAGAAGGTAGAGACGGTCCAAAGGGCTTATCTCCAGGCC
Source organism: Agrenia bidenticulata (assembly GCA_034694785.1). Taxonomy (NCBI): domain Eukaryota; kingdom Metazoa; phylum Arthropoda; class Collembola; order Entomobryomorpha; family Isotomidae; genus Agrenia; species Agrenia bidenticulata. The sequence goes on from JAQFYM010000366.1 coordinate 19,466, forward strand.
AGTCTGGAGATGGGCATCGAAGGGACGGTCGTGGAGCTCATGGCAGCCGCTCACAAGTTCCAATTCACATACACCCTCGTCCTATTCGAAAATGATAGGCTAAGAGTGATGAACTGCCAGGATGAGGTGACCAAGTCCGGTGCCCATGCCAAGTACTTTTTCTTAAGGAGTGGGGACCGTTTCGAGGAATGGGATTGGGAGTACTTGGTCCCTTACGGCAAGTATGTCCAAACTATTGCAAACCCATTTCCACGAGCAACGTTTAAGGGTACGGAATAATTTCTTGAATTCTAGGGATGCCAAGGGAATTAAAATTCCGAGCGGGGTCTACCCTTTAAACATCTTCAACTCATATCCCTTCAACCAAGGCAAGGCCTACTTTAATCAACGGTAACAAAAACTCCTCCAACTAATTAAACTCTCAAAGGCTTTTGGCATTTGGATTTCATTTCACTCTCTCTGCTCAAAGTACAGAGAAGCAGTGCCGAAAAGATTCCTGGAATTCCCCTCTGTGTTCGCCCTGGAAGATGGACTCTTTTATGGATGTACGGAGAGTGGTGGGGCGGATGTGTTCTCCAGCCTCAGTCTGCTTTTGTATGGAAGTGCCAATCTGACCCTGGAAACCTTTGAGTTCCTCCGAGGCTTGAGAGACTCCCCTGTCTCAATCCACCTCATCTCGAAAAGGAGCCAACGCTTCCCCATGACCTTTGAGCCAGGGACTTTGGAGGACGTGAAGACGGCTTCAATTAAATTCAACTTCACCTACACAATCTACGGGCTGGATGAGAATGTCAATTTCCTACGGCTGGCCCAAACTGGCAGGTCAGGGGGAGTGAAGCATTTCACATTCCTCACTCGAACTCGGAAACAGTTCCCCATGGAGTGGTGTGTCTTAACTCCAGTCATGGACTCCAAGTTGACACCGAGGGCTCCTACTGAAAACCCTCAGGTGCATACTATCAAATCCCCTTTGACCCCAATCACTGCTCCATATACCATGAAGAAGGAAGGACTAATGGGTACTCCTCTCTATATTTTCTAAAGATTTGTGTGTATGTGTGTATACTAACCGGAATGATTTCTCAGGTATTAAGTACAGAGTGTTGGCCAAAAATGCCTCTGAGAGGATTAAGGTTCTGATGGGCTTCCAGGTCCCCTCTGGCAATCCTCATGGCCAAAAGGAAAGAAAGGAGATTGAGGAGGGTGGAAGGTACGGAAGTGAGGTGGACTACTTTGCAGACATCAGTGACACTTCAAGCCACCACGGAACTGGAAAGAGGTCACACCGGCCCAAAAAGGACAAACTACCTTTCATCAGCATATTCGGGAGAGGGTAAATAACTATAGGCGCAAAGTCCATATCGATCTTTCAGGCCATCGGCCAAGTCAGCCAAGTCCATCAACCGAGGTCACTAAATTCCTTCTCATTTGGAAACTTGCAGTTACAGAGTTCCATTCAAGCTTAGAAATAGTCGAGTGTCCCCTACGGAGGAGAATCTGGTAGATCGGGACATCATCATCACATACGAAGAATATTAGTACTAGATAAATAATAAATGACTTTGGATGATTGGTAAATAGGTCGATAGTTTGTAGACGGATAAAATTAAGTGAATATTTTAATAACAAGTGTGTGTGGGGGATATATTGTCCATGGCTCAAGGGTCAACTTGAGAAGAGTCCTTTAAACTCACATTTCATACTGACTAACATAACATATTTAAGGGTCTAAGGGTGTGATAATTATTTCCTTAGCCTACTTGTACAACTTCTCCAAGAATAGATGAGAGAGAGAGAAAGGCGAGAAAGGAGAGAGAGTGGTCTGGGAATTGTGGCCGAATATCTCCGATGAATATAGAAGGTGCATCTATTTCATGTATTGGCCAGTGTTGGTGTGTCAGCTTGTGTGTCTCTCTTCTCAGCCCCTTTGATTCAGATCGTGATTTGTACGTTGAGAACAGACGTTGATCGATCCACTTTGGAAGGAACTAGGTAGAATCCAGGTTGCACCTTGGCCCCACATGGACACACGCACCCTATTTATAATATCACAAGTCAACTCTTCAAAGACGTCTTGAACACTTCAAAAGTGTCCAACTATAGGAAACACAACTCACCCAAGACCCAGCAGTAAGAGCCGAGCTTGGACTTGCAATTGGAATTAGGGCAGTACAGTTTTCCCTGCAGACTTATCCCCACGTCCGGCATCCAAGCCATGGGCTCTATGAACAGCATCTCCTTGCAAACCGGTGGGGGTATGGTATTGTTGGCCCTACTCCCAGGGGACTCCTCACTAACGACGTGCCCATCTTCCTCTTCAGCCGTTTTGAAGTCGAACCAGATCGGGGACTTCTTCTCCGTGTGCTCCAGCACATTGCTCGCAGATGCTAACGTCCGTCTGCAATTCAACATAGAACCTTAGAGGACCCCCACAAGGGACATAATTAACTCGGACTTTGCGGTACCCTCTGGGAGCCAACATCCCATCAACCCGCCTGTCACTACTCGCTCAGGCTGAGTCTCAACGACCTCAGAAAAATCCAACAGTTGGTCTCATTTCCACAGCTCTGAGCCAAGGTGGGGAAAAAACTTTGCCACTCGGCCCGCTCATGGAGACCCTTTTGGGCAGAGGACCTTGTAAACTGGACAGAGTCCATATATATATATACAGAACAACTTATTGATTCCGGGGGCCTCTTTCCAGAGGCTTTCCAGGTCTTTGAACTAAAACCATGTCGTCGTGAGTAAATAGAAAAGTAGTGGTGGAAAGTGTTGAGAGTCCGAAGAAGCCTAACTGTTGCTAACAAGGCGTGAGAGTTTATAGGCCAAACTACCTGCATTTCCGACAGCGGTAGACAACAGGTTCGGGATTGACGGTATGGAGGGCTGGGTCCCCTTTGATCACGTCCGTGTACGGAGTGGGAAGAACCTTCACTGGAAATCCCAAAACACACAGCCCCGTATAAATATTTCAACCATACAGCCAACTCATTTTAATGGAACATAAACAAACCGGGTAGGAGAATCGGGACTATTAAATTTCAACACCACACACTCTTTCCATTTTATTTACAGAATGTAATGAAACGTTCCCAAAGACCCGTCCCTTCTCTTACCCGCTTCCTAATGAATGGAGACAAGAAAGAGGAGCTAATCCTCAACTGAAGAATGGAGGGACGAGTCATTAGACCTTTAAGGCCTTTGAGCCTTTGAGGAATTGAGGAATTCATGTAGAGCGAATCTGGTCAGAGGGGGTGGATTTATTTGTAAGTTAAGTGGACCACTCACCAGCCTTTAGTTTATCAGCCGCGACATGAAGACGGAACCTTTTGTAGAAGACATTATTCCTGTCAATTCGATAGCCCATCTTCTCGTAGAGTTTCAGCTGGGACAGGAATCCATAGTTCGGTCCAACCACACTCCTCCGGGACATTAACCTACAAAAAACCAAAGAGGATCTCCTATAATATCTTGCCAAGTGGACTCCTTTACAGGACCCCCCCCCCTTAATCCCCCCAGACACTATACGGCTTTTATATCATTAAGCTTGAACTGAAAATATTATCAAAGCTTTACTCATAAGTGACCCTAGACCGCGTAAGAGTGTAGAGGTCAGTGAGGTCACACTGCGCTGGATGGTGTAAAAGAGACGGCGGGGTAAAATGGACACGGCTACAAAAAGGGCATCTCACATCCTCCAAAGCTGTGTGAAGAGGTAAATATTATTAGGGAAGTGGGCCTTAGACACACAAGCCCAAGTCACTCAACACTTTTATAAGATATGTGAAGAGGTGGGTTGAGTTGAGGTAGCTTATGGATTTGTTATTGAACGTATCTGAGGATAAGAGGGAGATAGTCTCCCTCCAGTCTCTCCAGTCTCCTTTCTCCAGTCTCCTTTCTATCACAATTGCTTGAGGGAGAGACTGGAGAGAGAGTTATAAAAGTGCGGAGGATCCCTCAAGTCATTTCTGGCCTCTGGAGTTTGATGTGGGAAGAAGGACTGGACTCCTAGCTCCTCCAAGTCATTCAAGTCGACGGGGCAGAAAAGATAACTTGGAGACTTGAGAGTCAATTGGATTGGCAGTTTTGGCAGAGGGAAGATGAATTGCAGAAACACTTTATCCCAAAAACTCAAGACCGTACAATAGACTAATAGAATAGTAGGATTCACATGCCCTAGGCCATGAGGCTGGTCTCGTAGATAAGTCCCCCACCCCGCAGGAATAATACCTCACAACCTAGGCGGTGGGGTAAGGGAATAAAAAAATGTTTGATGGAAATAAAGTGAGTGACTTTGCATATTTACCTGTCCTGAGCTTCCTCGAGAGAGATGCCATGTTTGTGCATAAGATAGGCGAGGACGACGGTTGCACTTCGGGACACCCCGTAGTAACTGTAAAGTACAAATAGATTGAAAATCATCTTCTTTAAACATGTTTTTGAGAATGAGCCCAGAAGGACGAGGGCTTTCTCCACAAGTCATGCATACTGAGTAGTAGTGATGAGGGTAAAGTGTGGCAGTGGTGGTGGTTGACTTCACAGACTAGTAAATTCTAATCAAAAGACCATTATCCCACAAGGCTACGTCCCACTTCCAAATCTTGGGGCATTAGGGCTCCCCTCTCTCTCTCGGCCTTTCTGGTGACGAAGTGAGGGGGACAGGATGGGGGGATTATCTACAGCGGCGGCGTTCTTCTTCCATGAGGGTAATGAGACCAAGTCCCAACCAGAACCATCTCTCCTCTCCACTCTCTTACATTCAAACATTTCATCAAAAGTCAGAGGTTGGAGGTGGGCATCTTTCTAAAAAAAAATTGTCCCGTGGGGGCAATTGTAATAAATCTGAATAAATTCCGACAATCCTCTTCACACTTTGTAGATGCTCTGCAGTTGGGAATAAGAGAGAGAGAGAGAGTAATTAGGCTGAATTAGTGATGGAGAGTGACATGAGACGAAAGTGTAGGTGATGAAGCTAATGAAACGACCACCACTGCCACCGCCACTACTTCCTCCTCTTCTGAAAACATAGAGCTAATAATGGGAGGATTTAGTTTCAGGATATGTAAACTCTCAAACTTTGTCCGTCTCAAAACGCACAGGGGGTTCCAAACTGAAAGTTTCATTTTCTCAATGCTCCTCTGTCTGTCTGTCCGTCCGTCCGTCTGCTTATTTGAAAGTTATTTGCTAAGGAGGGAGGAGGATTTTGGATTGGAGAATAAATTTGAATAAAAGTCTCACCAGTGAACGAGGATATTTCCATTGTGTTCATTCCTCAGAGACTTGTCGATGAATTTGTTGGTTTCGTCGAAGTATCGAAGAATGTCTTCCTTGGGCATATCACTCACTGCAAATAAATACCAAAGAATATAAAGTGGGCAAATATTAATCACACACAACTTCCCGTTGGGCCTAACGAGTTTTGTTGACGCAACTTTGGGATTATTATCAAAATTGAGAGCAAGTTGTGAGAGATATGAGCTTTTATCAAAGGCAGAGTGCCTCGATCTCATACCCAACCTGTGCAGATTCTCAGACGTTTTTAGCCCGTTCGTCAGGGCTTATATGATCACCGTCACCGTTGTCCGTCCGTTTGTCTGTACGCCTGAGAACTCACGAAAGGGTTGACCTATCGTCACCAAATTTTGCACACAGGGTTTTTAATACAAAAGAAATGCTAAGTTCGAAGATGGGTCCAATTGGTAGATATTATGACCCGTGGGGGTAGATTAACCGGTGGGGGTTTCTGATAACTTCGATAGGTTTTAACTTAGAGGGATGAAATTTTGCATATAGGTTCTTACTGATAAAACATGATTACTCATAACATTTTATACAAATAAAACTAAGGATTGACCCGTTGGGGTCGATCAACCGGTGGGGGATTCTGATAACTTACGACCTAGAATCCTGTAATTTGGTACACACTTTCTTGCACCCAAACCAAAATTGGACTTTGAAGATTTACCAATTGTGTCGATGGACTAACCCGTGGGAGGGTTTGCCCCTAGTGGACTTTCCTTTCCCTATGTTCATAATCAACTTTTTTATGATGAGTTTTTTCTATCAAGTTTATTGCTCGGGACAAATAGATGATTCCGTATACATAGAACCATGTGTCTGAACACGAGTTTCGAGTTCCATATAATTTTACAGAGATAATTTTGTACAATCGTTTGAAGGTTACACAATGTAGATTTGTAAGAGTAAACAAAAATAGGAATAGATGGATGATTGTTATTAAGTGTAGTTTCTAATGGAACCCTTTGAATTTTTTTCGATCAATCTCAACATGAAAAAGGTAGTGAGGGTATTCCCAGGTGCATGATGAATCCTTGTCCTTGGGTTGGTCGGGATCGGCGTCCACTGCTCCTTTGTCGGGATCGGCGTCCACTGCTCCTTTGTCAAGATCGGCGTCCTCTGCTCTTGACTGCAAACATGTTTTGATCCCCTCTACTGAGCTGCACAATTCCAGCCATGGAGTTACTTGAGATTTGAGCTGTTCCGCATCCCGTTTTTCATCGTTTCGAACACCTTTTGACAACACTAGGAACATTAGGACTTTAAATGTTGGCTTGTTGCACAAACTCTTGATGGTGTTTAGATTCATTTCAATATTATCCTCAAGAGGAACTTCAATGAATGTAAACACACTTTCCAGGTTCATCAAGTTCTGCGACATCCAGGCAGCGTTTTCTTCGCTAATAACCAGTGAAGACGTGAAATTAGCGATGCCGTGGGGCATCGATTCCACTTCTTTGGCTGGCGTATTCCTCAGGGTCAGGATAGAGATTTCTCTCAACTCAGTAAATGGACTGATCCAAGCGTAGTTGAAGTCAGCGTCTGGAATCTTTTGCGTACGCAATACGTTTGACGAAAACTCGGTGAGGGTTGACCGGTATCGGCTTACTAGCTCTGCAATGAAGTCACCCAGCCCGTCATCGGGAGTCCAAATCGAAACTTTCGTTATTCCCTCCGATTTTTGGATAATCAACGCCAGCTCTTTGTCACTTGTTTTGCGACTCGAGATATCAAGGGTTCTGACTTGTTTCCAAATCGTCTCCGGCACAGTGTTTAATTCCTTGAGACCGTTCGTTGTCTTCAAGATTTTATCTTTTCCAGGGCCGAAGTAGTTTTTTTTAGATTTCGGCCCCTTTTTAACTTGTGCATTATGTTGGACCTTGATAATGAACTTGATTGAGTCCTTCGCAACAAGCACTGTCACATCAGTAATCGGTTCATTTGGAGACGATTTATCGGGAGGTGGGGATGAACGAGCGCCAAGTGCAGAGGACTCATTCTTTTGACTGGACATTCCAGATGCAATGTTCATTTTTGGTTACTTTATGTTGGAAATCCTTTGCTTAATCTGTCATATATTTAATAAATAAATCCTTTTTAAAATCAACATCCAATAGTTTGTTTTTGAATGTAACGAGGACAAAATTTGACTTTCCTTACCTCGATTTAAATCTTGCGGGCTCTGTTGAGTTTCGGGGAAAACTTTATTTTATTTTTCTAACATTAGAGACAGAAAACAGTGTAAACCAGCTACTTGAGTACGTGTGTAAAATCGATATTTTTTAGCACGTTCTTTGGGGCTTATTTAGCGAAAAGCGTTTCCCCAGATGCAACGGTATAAACAAACGTTGTCAAGGAATCTGGATCTGAAATTCTGAACGTACTTTTTAGCCCGTTCGTTAGGGCTTATAGCATCGCCGATGTCTTGCTGTCCGTCCGTCCAGAGTTGACCTAGAGTTCACAAATTTGGTGGACTGGGTCTTTGAAATATATTAAAGATCAAGTTCGAAGATGGGTTCAATCGGTTTAAAAAGTGACCCGTGGGGGTCAATTGACCAGAGGGTATTTTTTTTGTAACTTTGACATTGAGCTACAAAATTTTCCATAGGGGTAGTTTCGACAATATAATGCATAATAGTATAGTTCAGAAATTGATAAGTCTAATTAATGACCCGGTCGGGCTGACCATAGTGGGTGTTCTAAAAGTGCACGTAAAGTTTTGAAATTTGGTATGCAGGTACCTGATTGCATATTAAAAGGTGTTGTACCATATTTTTGCAAATTTTCAAAGGAATGACCCGTGGGGGCGAACATACTGGGTTTTCTAAAACAAACCGTTGTCTGTCCGTGTATCGCATCAGCGGTTACCTAGGCTGAAGTAGGATTTAGGTTCGACGATGGGCCATATCGGTCCAAAGATTGACCCGTGGGGGTCAAATTACCATAGGGGGTTTAAGATAATATGGGCTTAAAGCTACGAAACTAGTAGCATGAATAATTCATTGTGCATTAGTCAAATATTGAATTCATGAACCCAATAAATTACCCTTGGGGGTCAATCATAGGCGGTTTTCTAAACATGCACCTTAAGTTCTAAAACTTGGTATGCATAGAATTGATTCAACGACAAACGGTACTATACACAACATATTTTTTAAATTCCACTGAAAGAAAATACCCGTAAGGGTCCATCATAGGGGGTTTTAGAAAATAGTCACAGAATCTTCAAACTTCACAGAATTTATCTTCGTTTAAAACTAAAGGGTTTCGTTTAAAAGAAAGGTGAATTTTGAGTTCGGATCGATTATGATAAAAGGGTGACCAGTGGGGGCTGACCGTAGGGAGTTCACCAGAAAAATAATTTACAGCCCTGTAATTTTGTATAAATATTCTTTTTGACAGTACACGAAACTTTCTTCAATATTAGACAAATCAGATTATAGGACGACCCGTGAGAAAAGACCCTGGGGGGTTTCTTTGAACATTCTCTTAGAGTCACAAAATTTGTTGCCGATTTTCTTCAGGACAATTCATACTATAAGCTTTAATATGGGACAAAACCGAAACACATATTTTAGATAATATGATGCGCTATTGTCGAATATAAATGGAATTCATTTACTAAATAAATTACACGTGGGGGTCAGGGGGTTTTCTAAAAATGAACTTTTAGTCCCAAAATTTGGTATGCAAGTTCCTGATAGCAAAATATAAGGTACTAGGACAGGATTTTTTCAATTGCATAAGTGACCAACAAGGGTCGATTGTAAAGGGTTTTGTCAAAATAAATCTACAGCTCTAAGATTTGGGTACCAGATTGCAATAAAAAACGTACTGGGACTGTCTGTGAAATCTCTGTCGAAGAAATTAGTCGTGGGTTTGTTTTTTAAATCTCCAAATTCACACACTTCATCTTTGAATGAACATTATGTAATGGTTAATTTCGAGTACGGATCGATTGCGCTCAAAGGGTGACCAGTGGGGGCTGACCGTGGGGTGGTCACTAGAAAATCGACTTAAAATCATGAAAAAAGTCTTTTGGACAGCAAAACATGACAAGTTTTTTAAATGATGGACAAATTTGATTTGGGGGGGGGGAGGGCGTGAGGTGGAAACAAGGGGGTTTCTTTGACGTAGCAAATTGGATTACATAGTACCATGGGGTGTTAATAGGGATATTATCAGAATTTTTCTACAAACGAACGGGCCTTTCGTAGCTGCTTGGAGTAGGTTTTTTTTATAAATATATATTACCAGCCGTAGGCAGTAGTTGTATTAGATAAAACGTTGATACCCTTTCTTAAGGCCTATAAACGAGCCCCTTAAAAGGCCTAGAATGTAGGAAAAGTTTTTGGAACCCTAGGCTCTCTGAGTAAATAAGTAAATAACTATTTCCTTCCAGTATTTAACGCCCGTCCCAGACGGGAGAGGACGATCTGGAATATAGAGGTGGCTTGGGGCCTTGAAGTGGACCGGTTACTCTTTAAAGACCTTTTTAAAGGTCAAGGGTTGATTTTTGTAACGGCATTTGAATTATATGGCAGGCAGTCTTGCATGGGTACTTTAATCGAATGAGCTGTTAAGGTTTAAAATCTATCAAGTAGTTATGGAGGAGTAGAGAAACTAGCACATGGATATTTTAAGGGAATTATACAGATGATTTACAAGGCTGATTTATTACAGATATTAGGGAGGTTGTGCTGCAGTGATTTTTGGCTTCTGATTGTGACTGTAGAAAAACCTGTTCAAATATCAATTTCCTTTTTCGAAAAAGATTATTAGAAAGCTCAGTTGTTGTTGGAACTAAAGGAAACCTGGAAATATTCAAGATTTCTAGATATTGAGATAAATAGACGATTTAACTATTTAAATTGTTTGGAAAGATCCCAGAAGACTATTAAATACGGAGGTTGTGATACAGTGAGCTTTAGCATTAGCATTAGTACTCGTTCAGGCTCATTCATAAGCAAATACCTCTATCACAACCTCCCTATAATAATAAATAAATAATTTTTTGAAAACGTAAAATCTGAGTGAAATTTTTATTTTCAAAAATCTACTTAATTCAATCTTGTAGAATTTTCAAAATTTATTTATTCCTAGTCAATCCTTACAACTACTTGACTATGTAATAAGGGATAATAATAGTGAGGAGGGAAAGCTTTCTCCAGACTATAATCCCACCACCGCCTCTTCTCTCTCTCACAAAGGCGGTGTGGGGTAATTTAATTGAATCTCTTGGACATTACACAAGAGTAATAAGACGATTAAAAACCAATTCTAATTCACCTCTACATTCAAACTCAAAAGCAGCTCCAAAACTATAACACTTAATAGTTATTTCAAACTCTATAATCCATAGTCATCAACATAAGGGGCTGTCTCTTAACTACGTAATGCAGGAGGGGGTCTGAGGTCGCTTTACTTCCAATGCTTTTACAGTGGCGGCCCTGTTTTACGTTACCGGGGGGGGGGCTATTGGGATTTATGCTCTACTTAATTTACGAACAGTCCTTAGCATCTAAATAGCTACCGTTATTTCCGAACACTTGAATCCCGTCGGTAGATAGACGTGGAATGTGTCACACATGAGTCGTGTCATGTCACCAAGTTTATTGACGAACCCCGACTTGTGAAGATAAAAATGTGGAAGCTATTTCCGAGCACTTAAAGGTTTTAAGGACAGGGATATCTTTTGTGTATCATGTGTCACGTACATATTTGTCCTCTGTCATGTCATCAAGTTGACTAACAATTTTAGGCACATTGACATCCTCATCCAAATCGACCTATCGACATGGACGAATCCAAGAGTTTGGTGATGAAATAAAATCTCTCTCACCTTTCAGAAACTTGGTCTCAACGAAGGGAAGGTCAGTTATCTTGGTCGGAAGGGGACAAGAGTCGATTGTCAACACGAAGTTGATCTTGTACTTTTTCAGCACCACAATATCACAAGCCGCTGCCAAGTTCCCTGAAAATACATTTACAAAATAAGTTTATTATAAAACATCCTAGGGTTTTTTTTTAAATATACAGAAGATAGTTATTTAATGTGATTAAAGGATAAGGTCATAGGAGGATGTATAGGATATGTAAATAAGGCGGGATGAAGGGATTAGAGTTAATTAGGAGGGAAGTGTTGGAAGGGGCTGGATAATAAGATTAAAATTGAAATGGGATGAAAGAAGAGATAATTAAACTAATTAGCTATGATTAAACGATTCTAATTACCCTCTTAACTTAAATACTCCAATTTACAAACACGTCACTTTTTAAACTCTTTAAAAAATTCCCCAAATAATCAACATGAATTAAAAACTAAAACCTATAAAATAAACAGTTCCATTTCATCCAGGGTTTCCAAAAACACTGACTGTGATTTATGTGATTAATTGTGATTTGTTGTAGTAGCTTCGTTTACCCACTAGATGGCAACATAATAAATCACAACAAATTATACTGTGATTAAGGAGTTTGTGCTACAGTGATTTTTGGGTTCTGATTTTCACTGAACCGATGCTGATTGCTACAATCCCAATCAGAAGCCAAAAATCACTGTAGCACAAACTCCCTATTATTACAACCAAATCAAAATAAAACATATCATAGTTGAGGGCCCCTGTGATAATCCTATAAAAATGATAACAACTTCCACAGGGATTATCACACCCGACAACCTGATCTGAAAAGTGTTGATATTTCAAGCTCAATCATATGATCACATTAATCACACATATGAACATGAACTGAAAGTAATTTGAACATTTCCTTATCGTTGAGTTGCCATCTGCTTTAGACTTTAGTGGTGGCAATATTTTGGATTTCTCGAGTAAATATGCGACAACTCCAGAGTCGGGTATTAAGCTTAAGGGTATGGAAAGCAGCGAGTGGATTATGCAAAATCCAAGAGACTCCCGGAGTCCCAAGTTCCCTTTAATACCCGTCCTCATCCATTGTCCCTCCAGCCAGATTAACTTCAAGTCATTTCGGATTCGGGAGAAGTCGGGACTGCTCATAAATTATGGGGAAACTTTTCGGATTTATGAACCTAGCTGAGATAGTATTGAGCACCCTGTAGTTGTCACTTCTCGTGTTTACAACTCATAAATCAAACAAGCACCTCCCACGGCTAACAAGTTTTAACCTCTCTTAAACCTTAAGGCTAATACGAGACTTGCTTTAACTTACTCATGTTAATTTCAATGATTTTTAACGTGAGTGAGATAAGGAAAAGTGAAAGTGATAAACCCATGAATTGAATGCCAAATGTTAGACACTTTCTAACCTACACATGAGAGTTTGCTGTGCTTGCTGGTATTGACATATTTATAGAGAGATTAAATACTGGAGATAATAGGGAGGTTGTGCTAGAGCGATTTTTGGTTTCTCATTGTGACTGTAGTAATATTAAGCCAAATATCACTGTTGCCCAACCTCTCTAATAAATTGAATAACATTTAGGAGTTTGGACTCCAACTTTTATGGATGGCTCTTGGTAGTTAATTGGAAAAGTCTATAAAGCCCAACTCTCTGGAAAGTCGCTTGAAATTTACCGTCTCTTTTTTAGGAGAAAAAAAGGTGCAGACTGTGCCCAAGGACCCAACCGACTTTCCGACTTACTTTATGAGTGGACATTTATGATTTCTGGAATACCAGTTCAAGAATTATGTCTGCGCATAGAGAATTCAACAATCCTGGAAACCGAGGAGTCTCTTTTTATATATCCCTAAAAATAATGTGAATACTTTGAGTTTTTTTAGAAAATACATGGGAGACGCGAGGATTCCTCTTTTCTGTCTACTCTATTAAATGCAGGACATTAAACGAATGTTGTAAAAAAAAATCCTCGGGATTAAGGAGGCTGCGATACAGGGATTTTTTTTAACTTGCTCTTAACATTGGTACAGTCACAATCAAAGGCTAAAAATCCCTGAATCATAACCTCGCTAAAGTCAAGGGTTAATTGCCTAATGGTCTTAATGAGGAAATAGTTAGCCTATTTTTTTGTTGTTGAAAACTTTGAAACTCCGAGAATTGATTTCAAAAAGGTCAAAGAATAATTCAATCAGCAAGGAAGGCAACACCCCACACATTTTTTGAGTTGGGTCAACGTCTCCAGCTAAATGATGGATAAGTTCCGATACATCCATCTTTGTTTCTGATCACGTCTGTATGGCAATGCTGAATTAAATCAAAAATGACTCTACCACAACCTCCCTAATGTCAAAGGCAATATTGCCCCAACTGGTCTCAATAAGTAAATAGTTGACGTCTTAATCCTTTTTCGTTAAAAACTTGTAAACTCCAACTGTGACTGGTTTCATAGCGATGCAGCCGATCGTAAATGTATTACATCTATCCGGATCCCTTTAAGTACTACCCAAGGGGGTCTGTTAACGTCTGCTACTAAATAATAGATCTACCGATTTGTACTCATGTCGATAATTTAATTAGGGAGACTTCTTGTCCTATAGAGATCATGATGATCGGGGGTGGATGGTGCGGGATAAAATGGCTGAGTCATTCATTGCATTCCAAGGCGGAAGCTTAGTTGATGGGATTATTCCAGATTTGGGACGGACTTTTTATCCAGTCTCTTTCTATATGATCTTGTTCAAACAATCCTGGAGAGAAAGAAAGAGAGCTCTCTCCCACAGTCCCATCCCTTCACCCTTCATCGAACTAATGATCTCCATTCCTATTCAAAAGCACATCTCTTCCAACCTCGATCAGTCAACTTGATTATCTTTATCCTCTCTAGAGATGGATAAGAGAAGGGGATAGTCCAGGACTAGAAATACCCGCATGGATTTATAAATCCGTTATCCACTCCAACTACTCCTTACATTTTTTCCCTAGCCCCCTAGTCCACTGAGTTACATCTCATTTCTTATGGGAGTTCAAAATTCGAAACCGTAACTACTCTATTGTAACTGGGTTCGGACTCCGGGTTCGCATTCGGAGTCAGTGGAACGTAAAAGTTTGGGATTCGGACTAGATTTTCAGAGTTGAATCTACAACAATGGAATATTAATCTTTTAACGTTTAGTGTGGAAGTAATTTAATTAATTTAAACAATTGATGAGATTTGCCTAAATACCGCAAAGCAAATATGCCTGAAAAATCCCCCAGAAAATTAAGAGCATGAAAAACGGATTAATGTTTCATAATCCCCAGCCATTGTAGAGCCTTTGAATAAAAGTGTGCCACGGGCAGCAACAGGAGGCCGAGGGGGGGGGGGCATTTTTCAACTTCACCATTTCTTTCACAACATCTAATTTTAAAAAAAATCGGATTTTCTGATTTCTAACTTTTTTGCTTGCATGCATCGTAAATAACTCAAGGGTGTTACACAAGCTAAAGGCCCCCCCTGGCCCCATTGTTAGACAGGAAATAGGCTGAATGTTGCACTTCCTGTGTAAAACTCCGGATTGGAATAGTATTAATGACTATAAGGACCTCTGGACAAGCCACGTCCGTGTCAACGTCTCTCTTCTCACCTCCATACATACGTGACATAAGAAAAATGATACCCCTAAGGGACCTGGAAGTTCATGCGGAATCCTCGTGCCTATGCCATGAATGGCCATGAAGCAGTATGGAAAAACTGGTGATTTCTCCATTGGACTAGAAGCCGGTGGTGGTTTCCTGGTTTCCAACTCCCAAAAGATCAATTCCTCCTCCCAGAAAGTTTTTAGCCCACCAGGGTGGACTAAAAAGGAGAGATCGGAATCTCATATTTCTTTCCACAGATTCCATACGTGTCCCAGAAGTATATTGGATATTATTATAGGTATAGCCAGTCTCTATGCACACATATATCAAAAGATAACAATTGGATACCCAGCAGGGAGGGAGTTTTAGGCCCTTAATTCCATGCCAGCAACTGGAAAGCAATTCCTCCGATCCGAAAATCTTTATTCCATTCCCTAACTACCCGCTCCCGTCTCATCCCCTTAATTGCCACTGTGGACTTACTTAATATAATAATCTGTTAATTACACCCTCCAATAAAAAAAACACAGTCCACTCACCCAAGTACAATTTATCCTCTACGAGGTCCACGTTGATATCCACATGATCCTCCTCTTCCAGCAGTTTCGTCTTTTTCTCCAGCAGGGGACTTGTCACTCGGACCGGAGAGCTTTCAGAGGACGATGTCACACCTCCAGGGTCAGCTGTGACCCCGACAGTTATAATCTCGTCAGTGTCCAGGATTGGGCCAGCTTCTATTTTACACGTGTCACTTGTAGGGCCTTCCATTCCTTTGGTCTCACTCTGAGTCTGGACTGGGTCCATAATTGAACTCCACTACCAAAGTAACTCCACTTGAGCTTAAAAGCCACGGAGTAATCTATTTTTATTGACCACTTATCTGGGAGAGTTTACAAGGGGCTGGAGCCTGGAGAAATCCTCTGGAGGGGACACTTTTCATTTTCTTGGCCCCATTGAAATCTGAACATATGATCCCATTTATTATGTCCGAAAAGGGAGCAAGAGTCTCCCAAACCTCCTCACCCGGTTTCACTCCAACCTAAATAAACAAAGAGAATATAAAAAAATGATAACAACCTCCTTTGAGCCTTGAGTCTTTAGTTAGTCCACATCTCAGCTCTAATTATATTAACTCCAATCGCCTTTTGGACGACGACGGCTGTCGACTATATTCAATTCCCACAACTCTTTAGAACTATTTATTTTTTATGCCCAATCTCATTTCCCAATGGATCTCATCCACGTCTCCCCTAAATAAAAACCACGATCCGGGGATTACACCCACTATGCTCAAAATGTACGTGACATGTGCTAAAGCCAGAGAATCCCAATCAAGCCCATTCCGCATTGTGGATTAACTCTCTAATAAAGTTGGAGCAGCTGGCAGAGCCCTTTCATCATGCCCTGCACAGGGCAGCTC
Organism: Agrenia bidenticulata; assembly: GCA_034694785.1. Lineage (NCBI taxonomy): Eukaryota > Metazoa > Arthropoda > Collembola > Entomobryomorpha > Isotomidae > Agrenia > Agrenia bidenticulata. The sequence continues at coordinate 35,682 of JAQFYM010000366.1, forward strand.
ACCTGCCTCATGGGGCACCTAAACTAAAGTGGACTGACCTTGGCTTCCGGGACGGATCATTTACCCGCCTATATGCGATGCACGGATACCATTCCCTACTCCAGTAGACAGGGTACTGGAGTGGGTATGACCAAGGTCCGGAGTGGTCAGAGTGTGTGCCCCTGTATGGCCCCTAACTTCTCCTTCCTTTGAAGTCCATGAGAAAGGAGAGTGTGAGAAGAACTAATGAACTTCTTAGCACCCTTTCCGCTCATTCAATTACGACTCAATATGATGCAATGCAATGCCCACTAAGTACCCCCTTTGACGGTCCTTTGACATGTTAATACTACATCTCAATCAAGCTCGATTCAGTGATGAACAGGGGAACTCGGTGTTGGATGGGTCATCAACTAAAGCTCAAATTGTAGGTCCAAAGAAAAGCTTTAGCTTAAAGTGAGTAAGTATTAACGATTGGGAAAGTTGGAGAGGGGCCCTTTGTTGATGTTGATATTCAAAAAGTTTCCCAACTCCCCTTGAAACTCTCAATTGTGTATGTTTTAGATTGTAGAGAGAACTGTGGACTCTGGAGAAGAACTTTTCTATCAAAGTGAGCAGAGGCTATAACTTTGATTAAATACAGAGGAAAAGCCCAAGCGAGGGAGATAAAGTTTTTTATCCCCTTTACATCTCATTTCTCGATACCCGCAACGGCCACAGCTTAAAGGCCAATAAACACCCGTCCCTTACATATGAAATACATATAGGAAATACAATCACCGACATTCCCTCATAAATCTCACAACCTATTCAAACACATGTAGTCGGAATAAAAAAAAATACAACTTGCCTCTGGAATAATTTCCCTTCACCACAACAAGGTCCACTCCACGTACCGTACCACAACCACCACCACCACCGAAGAGTGCTCTGGGACTGGTTGTTAATTTTGAATACAATACAGTAGTCCCCACGAATTTAGCCCCCACTACCAAGACTATGGGATTTATATTCTCTCCAGAGATCCAAATCCAACCTGGCTTTTTCACCTCCTCGCATTTTCCGACGAGCTCATTTCTCTGTGGAGAAAAGTGGGAGAGGATGTGACTCGGGCAAGACTTTGACGAAGACTGACTCCTCTTTTCTATTTTCCTTCCAACTTACTCCCCGAATATTAATATTACCCGCCTGGCATAACTCTCTTGGATTCACGCTATTCCCGTTTCGGGTATCGCTTGGGTGATATTCAACCCAGACATTCTGATATCTTATCGTCAACAACTTCCCATCTTTCCACAAGCACATTTTATAATCACTTATATAAAAGCCTTGTCTTTGTACTTGCAATACCTTTTGAGCATCTCAACCAGGCTCTTTTCCTTTAGTCCCTCGGGTACTACTCACATTTTATTTCCCGGGTAGGGGGCAAAGTTTCCTCATTTTTTATGCTCCCAATGGATATGCACTACCGGAAACGCTTACATTTGGATGTCATTAATCTTTAAGACAAATAAGGAGCAAAATAAAATTAGATTCATATGAAATATCCTTTTTATAATGTTATGTCTTATGATGCCAGCAAAAGGGCAAAACATAAAAAATCAATGCAAAAATATCATAAAAGATTTTTGGTTTGGAATTGTAAAAAAAATCGAGAAGGAAATTTTGGCTTACAATAACAACCGATTAGTATCCCAATTTATTTTCAAAAACTTAGAAAACAATCATCGAAAGGTTTAGAAACAATTCTATTGGATTTCTCGTGAAACTTGTTCCCAAACTCGATTAGGATGATCGGAAAGGTTTGGCCGCACCTCATAGTTCGTAATGAGCAATTCTGATCGTTGCGCCGCAGTCCATTCTCCACGAAGTCCGATGTAGCACAACGTTGTCGTTTCGTTTCCAAAGTTTTTAGGGATGTGGATCGTAAGATGATTTACAGAAGAGAAGCTCACAGCCCTAGAAACATTTCAGAATAACATTTAAATCCTTAGATCCACGAGAATTAAAATCATAGAAAATTTTCTTATATTATGTGGCGCAGATAATTGATCATTGTACGGTGAGAGTTTTTAAATTTTGTGTACTTGGTTGGATATTCGAGTAGCCCTGTAGGATCCCGATGGAGCTCAAACTCCTGGACGGCTTCCGATTGAGTATCGTCAAACGTCATATGTGGTCGATTTTTAAAGCTACAAAAATTAATCAAATCCATCCTTTGATATCTCTCATACTTTATACACACAAATCCTATCCAATAAGCTTCTGTTCAGGCACAAGAGATAAAACTGATCTTATAAGTCAAATAGAAAAATAAATAATGTACAGTCGAATTCGAGCAGGGTGGCTATCGTCATCCGGGGCCAAAATAATTATCCCTTTTAGCTTTACATTTCCCGTAAACCTGAAAATTGATAAAAACAAAACGAATAATTAACTTGGCTTGTTTTTCAATGCTGTAAAACCAGCATTAGGGTTTCCACACGAGAAATTGTTGATCATGTGACTTGTTAAATTATTCGTATGAAAAAAAATCCTGATCAACTTACGGTATATTGAATAATAGTTCTTCGTCCACGTCGCTCTCGACCATCTGGCAAAAATTAATAGAATTATAAAAATTACATTTAATTTTAATATAAGTGTACAATTAGTTGGAAATGATTTTTCAAATGAAACCCACTCACTGTTTCAAAGTTGAGACGCTGATCCCAAGGCTTGAATACACTTTTGGAGGCTCCATCAATACTCTCGTTGAGACACGTGAGATTCTCCTTGTCGATTTTGGTGTAGAGGCTGTACTCGATGCCCATTTCTGGGGAGTCATGGTCATGATCGTGGTCACCGCTGCAACCTCCTCCGCAACCGTGCGACATCCTTACTAACTTATCCCTTAGATTATCAGCCCCAACTCTGGAGACAAATTAAACAAAGACATTTTTAGTTAATACAGCTGCGCAAGTTTAAACTAATTGAAACAAAAAAATTAAAACACGTACCATTTAGTTTTAAGTATTTAAATTCAAAATAAAAGCTCAAACACTGAGTTAGAGTTTAGATTTAAAATTCCAACTAAAGATGACAGATTACACAGGGTGGTCCAAACAGAAACACAAAGAACCTTCCTCTCTTTTCTTTTCTAACTCTGTAGAACATTTTGAAAGTCGATTAAGCGACGATACACTGTGACCAAGTTATTCCCGATACCCGGGTTATCCTACAAATGAGTATTGAAATGCCCTAGGGTTTCTTGAAGTTTACATTTTCACCAGTGCCACGGAAAATATAGCGTCAAATATTTTCAACGTAATTTCAAAGAAACATATAGACGCTGACATTAATTTTCGAATTTGTCTTTAACTTTACCTTAGAACCTAAGTTTGACGTTGGCTTTGTGCTCATTCTATTCACCAAGTCACAAGCATTAAGTGTTTGTCCTTTGAATGCCAAACTAAGAATAACATTGCGGTCAGTGCAGTGTGTCAATATAGATGCTGAGAATGTCCCATCAATTCAACACATAACATAAAAATAAATTGACACTGGTCGTCAAATAATAAAATCTCTCTCTCTACATATGACATACATCCTCGACCATCGTTTCGTTCGTACAGGATGTGGAATGACAGATTGTAATTTAACAAACTCTCTTACCTTTTTTATCCTTTAATTGATGGATGTTTCTTAAGATTCCAACTTGATTAACACACGTCCAACTTACTTGTAACTTGGTCCACAATTTCCGAACATTCGAAATTGGGTGACGGAAAGTGAATTTATAATTTCCGTCTAGTCACTTTTCAAATATGATTTTACCTCTCTTTTCCTAAAAGTCTTTACTCTATGACTTTCATATGACAATGCTAATGTGACCTAACGAACGGGCTAAAAACTGTAGAAATATTTTCTATTTTCATATCTAATTACAATTCAATTTAGTTTTGAAACAAACTTGAAGGAAAATAAACTTTTTTATACCTTTAATTATTTTACAATTTAGTCAGTGGGAACATGTAATTAAATGAAAGACGCTTACGTGAAACAAAATATTTGCTATGGGGCTGTTCCTAAAAAATCTGTAAACTTCGCGGGGGGGACAGCTCTCTCGACGTTACGTTCTTAGATGTGTCAATACTGTCAATCCTTATGATTCTTATGAATACAACGTTTGTGGGTTACGAGGGGGATGGGGGTGGCTAAAAATCGGCATTTTTTCGCTACCTAATTTTACGATTTTCATCTGCAAATGTTGAGTGAAATAACATTTTCATAGACCATTTGAAAATTATGTTATAAAAAGAAATCTCAAAGTCAGAGTGTACGCGTAGATATAGGGCAGATAATTTCCATATGCATTTTTCGTCCAGTATGAATGGATGGAGGGGGTATAATTTGTTATGCAATCTATAAATGTTAGTATATAAATAAAGAGTGTAATTTTTTGTGTGTAGAGTGAAAGGGTTGAGCCAGGTCTCCCTATCCATTGCTCATGGAAACATTGCTGGGAACATTCCCCGGGAATGTTGAGATCTCCTCACCAAAAACCACCTCAAACTCAGCCAAGGACACTTCTGAAAATAGCCATTTTAATTCACACTGTGATCCCATAAATAAAATCCCATACTCATCCAACTCGGCTTGATGAGTTTCCTCACAGCCCCACCCCCTCCACCCCCCAAAATTAAAATGGGCAAAAAGAAAAGCGACATTTACTCCTGCTTCCAAATCCTCCCCGTCAAAAACAAGGCCAACAAGTCCATCTTCATGTGCAAGTTCTGCGACAGACAGTACCTTCAAAATGCCACCAAAATGGAAAGCCACATTGTGACCCAGTGTCAGAAGGTCCCTCCCCAAGTCAGAATCAGCTACGCCAAAGTACCCGGCGGAGGCCCAAGACTCCCCATCCTCAACAATGCAAACACACCAACAATCACCCCCTCTGACAACACTGAATCTCCAGCCCACACACCGGTCAACTTGAGCCAACGCTCCGGAGCTCATATAACTCGCTTGACCCCCGGCCTCCCACGGGGTCACCTTCCCAAGAGTAATAGCATCGTTATCAAAAGGGCCGGGGGGTCCTTGCAAGCTCATCAGATCCCCAGGGTGTCTCCAGCACTCCAGAAGCACGATTCCCTCCTCCAGCCCAATAACTCTCATGTATACCCTAGGAAAGGGGGGCAGAAGAGGCCAAAGCTGGAGGAGGACGAAGGTCATCAGCTCCAGAACAATCATAAAGCTACTCTTAATAATAATTATGTCCATAGACAGGGTATTAATAGAAAGCGGGGACTTGTTGGCAGACCCCTTAACAATGCTCTTAGTAAAGCTACCTCCAATAATACCCAAGTCAATCCTTCCACCATCCTCGACATTAAAGAAATGGTAATTCACTCTTGACCTATGACTTTTCGGTTTTCTAGAGGTAGTTAATAAGATTTTGATTCCTTTTGATTGTCCAGGAGGAGATTTGGAAGCTTCTAGCCAAAGGGATCTATGCAACAGGGTGTCCGCTTTCAATCCTGGAGAATCAGTACTGGATCGCAGCATTCAAGAAGATTCAGCCAGCCGTAACTCTGCCCACCACCCACGCTTTGTCCAGTACGCTTCTTGGGGAGGAGTACCTCAGCGTCCAGGAGGAGATCCGTACCCTCATCGGCCAGTGCAATTTCGTCACATTGCAGTGTGAATCTCATCCTGGAAACGCTTCGTGAGTACTCATTATTAATTATATAAAATCTGTGAAAAATGAAGAGGTTATCAATTAATTTTTTTTAATTTTATCCAGAGGGGAAAAAATCCTTTCCTTCTTCGTCACGACCCCCGCTCCCATTTTGTACAGAACCCTAACGTTAACAGCTGAAGAAATGTCAACCAAAGAAAAGCTATGTGACATCATGTCCTCCACCATCGATGAGATTGGAGCTGGGAAAGTGCTAGCTTTTGTAAGTGATCTGAGCCCAAGAATGAAATCATCGTGGGAAATTCTAAGGTCCAAATACCCGGGACTTCTTACATTTGGCTGCATCCTTGAAGGCCTTAACACGCTGTTAGACAGATTTCTTGAGGAGCCGTCCATAAGGGCTGCGTGTCACAAAGGGAGAGTCATCGTCGAGAAGACCAAAGGGAGCTCAGGACTAAAAAAGAGATTTCAAGAGATCCAAAGACAATTGAAATTAGCCCCGGTGACTAGGTTTAAATTCTCGAGTAAATCCAAGTGGTCATCCTTGGCCAAATGTCTCACCCTTTTGATCTCACAAAAGGCGGCTTTTCAAGAACTCATCGCGTGTGAAGAGGCCAAAGAAGTGTTTCAGGATGGGGACTTGAGTTTCGATGACCTCTCGGAGGTCATGGGGGATGAATGTTTCTGGAAAGGAATGGACGGTGTGACAAATATCATTGTGCCTTTATCCAATTGGATAAAACTTATGGAGCTGGAAAGGTCGCCTTCAATCAGTCAGCTACCTCAAATCTTTCACGAGTTGAAATCAGCGTATGAAAACAATCTCAAGAACGTCTCGTTGGACACGGAGTTGCAGCAATCGTTTCTCAGGCAGCTGACCATGACGAGACGGTTGTGCATGAATGAGCTACACTATGCCGCCTGTCTACTCCACCCCAAGCTCAAATCCCAACGAGTTCTCTCTGACGATGAAGAAGTGGAAGGGTCCGAGTTCATTCACTACTTTTGTGAGACCCGGGACCTCGACGCCCAAAGTTCACTCCAGGAACTCACAGAGTACCAGAAAAATTTGGGGATTTTTGGGAAATCAAATGTGTGGAAACTGGCCGAGACTTTGGATCCAGTGTCTTGGTGGAATACTGTCCGCCCTGGATCTGCCTTAGCAACTGTAGCTGTTCACCTCTTAACCATAGTTCCACCTCTTAGTACCTTTGACCTTCCATCCCGTTCTGGGAAAGTGCCTTATCAGGTCGTATTGGAAAATGATAAGGTTGACAAGCTGGCTTACATCAAGCATCATTTGCAGCACCTCAACAAACCTTCCGATTCCACTTCCGTCCTCAAAGCTGGGGAAAAAATATGTAAGCTGATTCCCATCTCTTCCCAATTAAAATCCAAATATTAATTCGGTTAGTTCTTAAATTTTATTGGGTTTAATTAAATGAATGATTATCTTTCCTTAGATCAATCCATATCCAAGACTAAAGATTGGTCATGGTCCTCGCAACCGGAGTTTAAACTAGAAGACCAAGAGCCAATGGACGTGACACAATTCCTCTGTCAAGATACCAGCACCCACCCGGACTTGTTGACAAACACGGAAGCAGAGCCCCTTAAATATTCCAAGAAGAACAATGTGAATAACAACACGGAGTCGGAGGGTGACCATAGCATTCTATCGAATCTGATGCGGGGGCTACCCGAACTCCAGAAAGACGTCGTTGAAAACGAGGGGGGATCCGTGGTGCTCAACAACTATGAGGACCACGAGGACTCGTCTTCAGACTCCGGTCGCAGCTCATCAAGCAACTCTTCGTCGTCCACTGCAGAATCTACGAAAATGACCCCATTGACCCCTTGACTTCATATCAATCGCTCTCCTCGCTAAACTTGACCTTGTTACCTCACTCTAACCTGACTCTGCTAGACAATACACTTGACTTTAAGTACTAGGTAATTTTAATCTATTGTGTTGTGCAGAAGTGACAATTGGAACTAGCTACTATAGTTTAGCCACCCTTGTACATCTTACTTTTAGTCCTACCACCCAATCCATTCCACTAGCTATAATTGGAATCAGAGCTACTGTACTGCATAGTTAACACATACCTTATTTTTAAGTACCAAAATGAGACTAGAGATAATCGAGCAAATCCGATTTATTGTAACCTTCTATATCGCCTTTAACCAACGCAAATGAGATTTTTGAATGTCGTCACAGTCACAACTTGAACTGTCTATCGATTATCGAATCAGATTAAGAAATTAGTGATTTAGATTTTAGAATGAACGATGATCCAGATCTGTGTTTTTCATTTCAATCGAAACTGTCATAAATCTGCCAACAAATGCAATGACATTGGCCCTCAAACGATTCGATTGCTTACAGCATTCTTACATGCGATGGGGTTTTAATTTAAATCATAAATAAATGTTACATCGTCATCACGGGGTCCAGGGAGTCCAGGCTGATCGGAAGGGTCTTAATATCCTAATTCGAGTTCATTTGGAGTTCGATGCCGATAATTCGCTCAATACCGGTCAATCGAATATGGTATCGTGTTAAAATCACTGACATAGTGTTGTGCTACCGCACTTCCATATCAGTTCAACTGTTCTAGAACACACAATTGTGACCAGGTTGATGATCTGATGATGGTTTTAAATTTGTACTTGAATGGTAAATATATTTGCTATTTTAGAGAATTTTTTTGAAACTTGGAACTAGGTTGATTAGGTATGTCCGTGATTTTATTTCTCAGAGACTTGGAGGAAAACGTAAAATTGCGACGAACACTGTACATTATAATTTAGCTATATCTACACAATACAAGAGGAGGTTACTTGGTTGAAACTCTAGTATTTTTATTCCATGAAAAGTTGGCACCGTACGACTTGGGCTTCATGACTTTTTCTACGGGCTCCTCCACAAAGCATGGCCAGCCATTCTTTTCACAAAATGCAACTGCGTCCTCCTTTTCTATAAACTCCAGCTGTAAATTGGACAGTGGGTCACCTCTGAAACAAACGCAATCACATTTAAATCAGCCCAATTAAATTTCAGGTCAAGGTCAAGTTATCTAATGACGATTGTGACTTACGAAGAAGCCCATCCCATAAGCGGGTTCTCCCATCTTTCTCGAGTTTCGAATTCCATCTTCCATCTCTTGATATTATTCGTCCCAGACTGCATTGCATTTTTGGCCGGTTTAAATATCCTTACTCTTCGGCTCTTGACGTGTTCCTCAGGCACACCCGTCACACTTGTAATGTCCAGCTATTTTAAATGAACAGTTGGTTAAGTCCGTGGTATTAAATTCAAATAGTTTGTACTGAGGGGGACATTAGTCCATGGTGGGTAAACTTACAGGGACATCAACGGTGATGAGACCCTTGAGCTTCTTTTGGTGCTCTAATTCATCCTTGGGGGTCAGGGTGTCTTTCGTATCCTTTTGAAGGGCATCTCGAACAGAATAGACCTTGGCCAACTTGTCCTTGACATCATCAGCACCGGCTCGGCCTCCACTCAGACTCACCATCGTTCGTCTACAAATTATAAGCATAGTTGAATTACATTGACCTTTCATTTGAACTTCTAGAAACAAAAAACATTTGATAATTTCAAATAGGTCAGATTGAGCTACTGGAAAGACACTTGTGAAAGGAAACCGAAGTAATACTTACTGAGGTATGTAGAAGCCCTTGAGGGCATTGAGCCCGTGACGAAGGATGCCTTGCTGTGCTGCCATATTAATTAATTAAGTTTGGTTTGACGATGTAAACGAGTTAAATTTAATATTGATTTTAATAGTTTCAGAGACTAGGGAATTTTTAAATTGGGAATTTCATGGTTTTGAATTTGGCGGGTTAGATGAGGGAAAAGTGGAAATAGATGGGGCTTCTTGAGCTTGTCTCAAATTCCCGGAATTACTTTCAATGACCTTCACCTTGACCCTTTGACAAGCCAATTAAGCAACTAGAGTAAATACATTCTACTCATCATTTCTCAATTAATAATCAACCTCGAGTCTTATCTAAAAATTAACTGACCTATGACCTGTAACCTAGCAGTCATGTCCAAATCCTCATCCCATGCAAATCTTCATTAAAACTTCCTAAAGGATATGCTAAAAAAGGCCTAAAAACCCATATATAATTTCCATGCCCAGCATATATTAATAGCTAATGGTTTAGCTTGTACTTAAAGTGTCCCCCGAGGGGTTAAAGTACAATGGAGAAGGTGAGACAAAGGATGTTGACTTAGGCGAGGGGCAGGTTGGGGCAGGTGATGTATGATGAGGTAGAGCTAATTATCTAATGCCAATTCGGATTTTTGAAGGACACGAAGAGTAGAAAAGTGGGAGTAAATACGGGACGGGAGGGGAAGATCCATTGCATCGTCGTAACAACCTTGAGGGTCATCTCCAAGGTCAAAGCTCCTCAAACTCATCCCCAAATCCCCACAGTCTGTGAGAGTAAGTGGGAAGGATGTGAGATGAGGATAAGGGGATGAGAGGGCCTTGGACAGGGTCTGGCCCTTACGCCAATGTCCGGAGACCCGGCAGTGACAATGTCAAGCTCAAAACACTCTTTGGTGTGATATTACATGTAGAGAGGAGAGTGGGTTAGTACAGCCAACTGTGGGTCTCCATTTCTATTTCAAATCGTAATGGAATGACATTTCCATGTGCATACAGGGTGAGGGTCTCTTAATAGTTACAAGTCTTACAAGGGCAAAGAAAAAAGGGTAGACCCCTCACATTAAAAGGCTAAAATTAACCAAGCCAGCTTGGACAGGTCGACAGTGAAGCCAAAATATTTTCTCACACCTTTTGTATGAGGAATATAAAATCCTGGAGAAATCTCTGTGGATATATCTATATATAGATATAGATGTACATGTGTATGTAACTGCATATGAATCACTGGCTAATAATTAGGAGAGGAAAAAAACGTAGTTAAGAGGAGTTGATGGTGTGAACCGAGCAATTAAAAGGAGATGTTCTCCCTCTTAGCAATTAGCAAGTGTAAAGTTTATTTATTGAGTTCTCTTACTACTGAGTTGGTAATTAAAACAAGGAAGGATTGTGACTTGGTCATTGTGATTGATAGTACGTTTTAATATTAGGAGTTTGGACTGCTAGAGATAGGGAGAATATATTAATCACCGTTTGTATAGATGAAAAAAACGGGTTTTTAAAATTGTGCTTTTATTGTGCGGTGTGAGTGGAATTCGTGAGAAGCCAAGGTCAATCGGAGTCTGGAACATTGGAAAAGAGTGGAACTTGAGAGCCGGTAAGATTGCTTGAGGGTATTAAATCTCAAGACCCGACCCGGGCTTATCTCTTAATTCTTTTATGACGTATTCCAAGCAGACTTATATAACGACCTGGAATCTTCACAGGGTAGTTTAACTGTTTTAAACTTATAAAATCTTTTATTATCATTAGCTATCAGTTTTTATAGACAATGGATTTGAGGACTTAAGACATTTCAGAACCCTGACACGTGACATAAGAATCCATACATCAACCGATCGGGCATAAATCCTCTGGATATTTTTATCGTGACCCGGTGACCCGGGGTGAGGATTGCGTAAGGGAATTGAGCTTTTTGTAAACGTTTGCTAAGCATGGAAAGTTGTTCATCCAATCAGTTACGAGTACTTGGCACTTGTTCAGATAAACATTTGACAAGTGTGTGCATATAAATTCATGCATATCTTTGCATTGAAATGTATGAAATGAACAATAAGATAATCCCTTATCAATGCAGGCTAAAAAAAATCCCATAGATATGCCCTTATCTTGTAACTGTTACTTGGGGCTGATAGTTGGGTAGTCGGTAGAAGCTGGAGGGCAGTGGGGGCCGAAAAACTCATGGAAAATTTGCATATTCTTCAAAACTGAAGGTTGTAATATTTGCACTATGTGCAAAAAAAGGGATGACGTGTTTTTCTTTAATCGTTCTCCTCTGCAATGTTAAGGAGATTATCATTGTGAAGCACTTTCCGTTTAAAACTCCAGAAACAAGAGACCAGAGGTTGTTTGGAATATATTACACGTACCATAGACCATAGTCTGGTAACTCATCATAGCTTCTTTTTAAGCCCCACTCCGAGGGCTTACAGCATCATGTCCCTCTGTCCGTCTGCCAAATGACTTGAAATTCGGCACATGTCTCTGCAGGGTTAGCAAGATAGATAAGTTGGAAGAAGAGGATAAGTGGAGGAAAACCCACTAGGGTCATAATATCATACCAAGAATATATTTCCATGTTGTTTTTTCGATGGAATTTTTTATGCTGAGCAGGCTGAGGTACATGTGGGGAATTGAGCTTTGATTTGTAGATGGGATTTATAAGTCGGGGTGAACGAAGCTGGAGAGGGAGGTGTTTATATAAGTTGTATTGTGTGTAATCCAACACTGCCGGTTAGTTAGTGAGGACATAATAATTTGGAATGGAATGGTGTTGTTCTTAGAGGCTCAGGGTGGATAGGAAAAAAAGCCGCTTCTCAGCCCATGAACTTGACCTTGCCCTATGGAAAGTCATTTGGCTGGGAGGAAATGAGACGAAGTGATTAGGTGGGCGGATGTCTGCGGATTCTCTAGCCCTTCAATTAAATATACTCGATTCCATATCTCTCTACTTTTCAATGTTTATTAAGTCATTTTAAGTTTAAGTGGGTTGAAAATAAATTCTAAATTTGGTTGAAAGCAGTTTTTCATGGAGGGACACTTTAAGGAAATTTATTCAACCCTTTAAGTCAAATTTTAAATTTGAAATGTCACTTTAGGAAAACAAATTAATATTTTTGAAAATGTCAAAAAAAATTGACTTACAAACTAAACATGTGACACTGAGATTTTGAATTATTATACTGATTTTAATAAGTGGATCACCCTGTAATAAAGTTTTAAGCTTTACGTCTAAACTCCTCTTACTAATTTAAATTCTCTATTCATGGGATTCTCATTCAAGTCGATTAAAAATAATTTCCAGGAACCAAGTGATAAAAAAAATCAGAGATTTAAATTCCATTTGATTTAATATTTGTTTTGAATGTGCTAGAAATTTCATTTAATATTAAAAAGAACTTTTAGCTCACTACTTCATTTCTAATCCCCCTCTAATGAATTCCTTTGTAGGACAAACTGTGTATGTACATATGAAACTAGCCCATTATTATCATGCTAAATCCTATCTCATCCTCCTACCTCAATCTTGTCACAATCCCAACGGATCACGACTACAAGACTCAACCCATGTGGGATTTATAATTGAGCCCAATAGAATTAAAGAAGGCAGGGAATCCCCAAGGCCTTCACTAAGTAAATATGTCAAAGAAAGTTGAACCTGGCACCGTTCTCTGTATCTTTCCATCAAAGAAACAGATACAGGGTGTCCAACAAATAACTCGCTTCTCATTCTCACTCTATAGTAATACTCTTAACATTTGTGCAGTCACAATCAGAAGACAAACATCACTTTAGCACAACCTCCCTAATAAAGCGTGTACTAATAGCCCCCCTCATATTTTATGCCTCCTTTTTTAATCTTTCTTAATCTTTTTTAATCTTTTTTAATACACATTTTAAAAGATACAGGGTGTCCCAAAATAACCTTGTGCCTTTCTTTACTATTTTAAAAACAGACAAGCCGAAAGAAAGACGAGGGGTGAAAATAAATGGACGGGATGTGTTGAGAGAGTTGGACTGTTGAGTTTGATTGACATTTGTGGCAACTCGACCTTCATTCACAATAACAATCCACTAGAGTGACAATTTACAAAGTACACTCACAAACCTTTGAAATACGAGTATCCTCTTCCCTCCCCCTTCGCCACCTCCACCCTTCCAAAACAATCGATAAAGATGTAAACTGTCGATGGAATCATCATCATCATCATCTTTAAAAAAATGATCATCAGAATGGGATAGTGTTTTTATAAATATATTTCAAATCTGTTATTATTGTGTCTGGTGGAGAGTTGAGAGTGTGGAAAGATAGGCCGGAGAGACCCTCTCTGCCACTCAAGAGAACCGGTTCCTTCTCCCACCTCCAATACTATAATATTCTCACTTGCGGTGTGGAAATCATTTTAAAAAAATGATATCATAGCTCTGTGAGATACTGGCAACCACAGAGCCACAGTCAAAGCACAGCCACAGCCACCTCAGTCCAACAATTCCAATCTCACTCTTGTGCACAACACCGACGAGGATTCAACTCTAGTCCTCAAGGACTCTTGATCTCAAGACCAAGCTGACACATCTCCAGGGTCATCTCCCAGTTCAACCCAGTTCAAGGTTACCCCAGTTTTTTAGACCCTCTTTCACCCCTTGCTATGCACTCGGGATGAGTTGTCCAGGAGATGCCCGGGTGAAGTGAGTCCCGGGTTGATAGCCCCCGAGAGAGAGAATTGTGGATGGATGGGAGTGTAAACACGAAAGGTGAGGATTCCTTGGAACTCTAGAAGCTCGGAGACAATGGAGACAAACAACCACCACTGACCCAGATAATCCAATTACTTGCAACTTGTCACCCTTTTCATAGGGCAGTGGGGGTTTTTATCAAAGCTCTCTGTCCTTTTTCCTAAGAACGGAAGTAGAGGCTCCTCTTCTAGGTCACTAGCTCACAACTCCCAACCACTTGACCAATTAAAAATAATTAATTACCCAGGGAAAAGTGCTCCGAGGACACACATCAATTCCATAGGGACAATTGATTAGCAAAGTAATTAAAAACGGATTTTATAGCATTCTAAGTGTCAACACTCTCAGCTCAGGGTGGGTCAAGAACAATCAGCCACTAATTCAAGGAAAGTGCTTGGGGATTCGGTGAATGCGGCAGAGGGCAAAAAGCTTCCCCAACATGGAGACCAAGGGACTAAGAAGGTCGTGGGTACTTCGGGTCTTCCGCCTCTGCTTCTCGGAGATCACAGTGGAGCCGGTGCTGTTCCTCTACATGCTCTCCACCTTCTCCCTCTACGCCCTTTTCCAGGACTTGGTCTACTCAAGGGTCTGCACCTCCACCTACCCTGAGAGTGACCTTTGCTCCCATCTCCAAGAGCCTGTTTATGAGCTGGAACTGGAGACTGTCCAGCGCCTCTCCTCCCACTGGATACTCATGTCCACGATCTCTCTCGTCATTCCCTCCATCCTCATCGCCATTTACTTGGGCTCATGGAGTGACAAGTTTGGGCGGAAATGGCCCGTCGTCATACCCCCTTTTGGAGGCGTCTTGGCTTGCCTCGTCTACGTCTATCTTTCATTCAAGGAGGATGCTCCCATAGGGCTCATCTGCCTTGCCTCTGCCCTCTCGGGTCTCTCTGGAGGCTTCGTCAGCTGCATCATGTCCTGTATGACCTACGTGGCCTCCATAAGCTCCCCCGAGACCCGCACCGTCAGAATCTCTCGACTAGAGGCCATGATATTCCTAGGGGGGACAGTGGGGCCATTTATAAGCGGCTCCTTGCTAGGGCTCACCGGTCATGGCTATGCCTTCATCTACATGATGATCGCCTACGCCTTGGCCTTCTTCTATGCCATCCTTTTTGTTAAGGAAGTTCACCACACTCAGCCCCACCCAGAGGTCCCTCCTCATGATGCAATGGAGGAGCAAAGGACGGGGCTCTTGGTCCAGGCTGACCTTAAACCGAGAGGTCAGCTAGAGCATGATAATCTCCCTGATGTGGCGAGGTCAGCTCTGGACGAGAGGAGCACGTACGAATCAGTGAGAAGTGATTGTGAGAGCAGTGGCGGTACGGGGGGACAGGATGACTCATTCTCCACGGCCCCTTCGGACGATGAGCAGAGGAATATTATTGGGACAAGGTCTGAGGGCCCCCACTCCTGCTGCTCCACTTACTTTGGCTCCCACCACTGCCTCTCCGCCCTCAACACCGTTTTCAAGAAGAGGGAAGGGGGGAATCGGCTTTACCTTATTCTTGCAATCACTGCTGCCTACATTGCCATGATGATCACTGCCGGTATGTCTTGCTTGAGCAAATATTTTACATATATTTTGACTTAGAGCTAGAATAGGGGTTTACAGGCCCGTTCATGGGTCATTATTGATGGGGACATTTTTTGAAGATGAAGGAGGGATTTTTGGAAAGTATCATAATTGTATTTCTAGGATCGTAGATTAGCTGTTTAGTTTAGACATCCCTTCGTGTTCGGTAGTTATGGAAGAGTAGCGGAAGTGGGAAAGACAGACTTTGAATTGCGACTGGAGACGAACAAGGGGAATTTTTAAGGGAGTTACTGTCACTTTGGCCCTTACTCTTCTAGGCTCATCTCCATCCAAACCTGCTTGTTGTGTCATTTTTAAATTTAAAAAAAGTTTATGCTTTAAAAATCAACAAGGATGAAAATATTATTATGAGATTTAAAAATCAACAACACACATCGGTAATGAACTGTCCATTGAAGCAGTTTTGGATGGAGATGATTTTAGAAGAGTAAGAGCAAACGTGACAGTATAGATGAGAGAAAATATAGTGGAGTGTGTATGTCCGGCTTGAAATACAAAATAAAATCTTAATGCATGTAAAAACAATAGTGTCCTAAGTTAAAATCGTGTTGGTTATTTGACACTAATTCAAGAAGTTAAACTTGGCAGTGGAAAGACGTGAGTTTAATTGAATGTTTAAAAAAAATTAGTAGGTACTTACAAAGCCGTTAAGGCAATCTGAATCAACTTTAATGCCCTTATTTAAGTATTCATTCAAAGTGAAATGTATTTTTAAAAGATTTATAAATTAGTTGATAAATAAAGTTAATTAAATTAGTTGATTAAATTAGTTAATTAAATTACTAATGATTCAAGTACTGGATAAAAAATTAAAATTAAATTCTAGGTGAGTTGGACGTGGCATATCTGTTTGCTAAAGGAGAGCCTTTGAAATGGTCGTACCAAATCTATTCGTACTATTTCGGATTCAAGTACGGTCTGGGGACCCTTGTGCTCCTTGTGGGCATGCCGATCCTGGAAAAGTTTCAAGTTCATGACGCCACCATTTCGATTATAGGGCTCGTTTCTCGTATGGCCGGCCTTGTCCTTTATGCCCTTAGTCCGGACACTCCCACTGCATTTATTGGTGAGTTTTATTTTGGATTTTAAAGTTTGAAATTTTTATAAATTTTTGAAATTTTTTGAAAATTTCAATTTGAAAATGATTTGTTTTTAAATAAAGTTCCTGTGGTGTCAATATTGAGTTCTTTTACGATCCCTGCGACGAGATCTCTGCTCTCAAAACTGGTCAGCCCTGATGAACAAGGTGAGTTTAAAAAAGAGGCTTATCCTCAATTTAAAAGATATTGTCTGAGGTGGTTTGAACAATTGGACTGATTCCATTGTTGTTCATTGTTGTCGTCGTGCCCGTAGAGTGGCATATTGTTATTGTGATGGGCACAAGTAGGTTGGTTGGTACATGAAAGCGAAATTCAACTAGTTCACCCCAATTCACTTTTTTTTAGCACAAAAAGGAGTCTTTTAAATTTTTTTTTTTAAATCATGTTTTTTTCACAACAGTTTCACAAGATTAAAAATCCTCTCGAAAATCAAATCACGTACAATTTTAATTTATTAATTTTTTTCTGGATTTTTTTAAAATTTCCGATCATTTCGAAATTTAACTGTTCCGTAATGCCCTGGAGTGGAATCCTTTCAGTGATAACTTATAGATTCACCCCCTTAATGTTATACGAACTACCCCCCCCCTCAGAAAAGTGAACCTGTAAATAATGAAATAATTGTAAACAGGTCAAATGTTTGCATTTGTGGCGATAATGGAGGACTTGTGCACCATGTCAGCCTCCTTGGTATTTAACAGCTTGTACCCTTTGACCCGACCGATTTTCAAAGGATTTATATTCCTCATGGCCGCAGCTCTTTTGATTATCCCCATCACGATCATGTGGTAAGTAGTTTCATTACCTAATTAATATCATACCCGCTACCCCATCCTTCAAAAGCCATTAGGCTCATCTTCCCTCATAACATGTTCCTTAGACCTTGAACCCTCATACCAAATTACAAAAGCCAGTCTAATCTATAATTCCCGAATAATTTCTGTCGGTCTGTTTCACTGCTCCTCAATCGGTTTTAGGCCGATTTAAAAGCTTAAATTCTGATTTTAGTGAGAAAATTAAACTTTGACCGTCAAAATGGTCATTTTCAATAGTGACCCATTATTGGGCCTGTAAACATCAATAAACCCTTTAGATTTAAAAATATTGGTATGAGTAGTGGCCCATTAGTGGGCCTGTGTACGCCAAGTCTCCATGTTAAAAGCATATGATTAAATATTCCAGGTTTGTTCGAGGTCGTCTGGGAAAGATTGAGGCTTCCAACTCTTCCCCAAAAACGAGGAAATTAAAAAGTAGTCACCCGGACGAAATTTCCGAATTAGGTCAAGGCAGCTCCTGACCCAACACTTTGGACTCTCATATACATGACTATTATGTTCATTGAGCTTTTTAACTTTTGTATCGCAGTTATTTATTTTTATTCTTAGGGCTCTTCATTTCCTCATCCCTGGGAAGAGGAGATGATGAGGAGTATTTATATTTAATTATCTATTTAATTAACTATTTACATAAAAAGTATAATTATATAAGCAACAAGTGATCTGGACTAACAGAGACTTGCTAAAAACTACGTTCAACAAATTCCTCAACAACAACTAACAACTGACTTTCAAAAATCCTTCAGGGGTCCTTAGGAATTATTTCGAAAATCTACGAGCTGCAAATTGTCGAGAATCTTGAAAGATTCCGATTCGAAAATAAATATTTGAACCATAATTTAGAATCCAAGCCAATCCGTCATTTTTAACCCGAGCAACATTTGAAATTGAAACTCATTCAATTTTTGACAATTTGTAGTTTTTACATGTTTGAAAAATTTCGAAAAAGTTTTTTGCCAATTGTTATGTGTTGTAAAGAAATTAATTGAGCCGACTCTTAATCACTGGGATAGTTAAAATTTAAATATTGTAATTTGTATGGGAGATTTTATTTTTAAACCATTCAATTTGCATTACTGTAGCTGACGCTCTAACTTGTCAAGTTTCGAGTCCAAGAAAAATGGCTGCCATGGACCATTCATGTCCCAACCATATATTATGTCCCAAACTATTACAACTTAATTAACAAAATTCGTATTACATAAATGGTCCATGGCAGCTACTTTCCTTTGGGCCGACACTTGACAAGTTAGAGCTTAAGCCACAGTATGTAGAGCCAGAGGCTTGAATAAGAGGTTACGAAATAGACTTGAAACTTATTGAGAGATTTGAGTGTACAAAGTTATGTAAATAATAAGGCTTGTGTCTAAACATGTGACTGACTTATTGACTGACAGACGTTTAAAAAAAGATTTTGTAAACATAAAATATAAATATATTTGGAAAGGTTTATGGATTTAAGTTGGGACTCGAGGTTCTGAAAGGATTCCCTCTAAATCCGATTCTCAGAGTTGTTTGAATTTGTACCCGGAAACAAATATATACCCGGAAGTAAATATGTAGCGGGTACAATAGTCCGGGTACATATTGACCGGGATCTTGTACAGCCAGTTTCGTGTCAACGTCAATGAGTACAAAAAAAAGTCTGGATAATCTGGAGTAGGTGGGGATTTGTTTTTTATAAAAGCTTAATTGTGGATAGGGAGATTAAAGGATAGGATTATGAATGATTATTTTTGGGATAATTTGGATTTTGATTAATACAATTTTGGATATTCATTTAATTTTGGGATATTGACCACACGGGGGAAAGTAATGCAAGGTATTCAAGTAGTTGATAAATATTTGGGATTTCCGAAAAACCGAGTCGGTAATAAAAGAAATATATATTTACAAGGACAACTGGTCCTTAAAACGATAAACTTATTTAAGTTAAGTTAACTTTATTTGAATGTATTAATTAGTTGATGATGAATGTGTGTAATGCCAGAGTCTGGGCTTATTATCTAAAGACAAACTGTGATTGTATATTTAGAGATTTCCCAGCGTCTATTCTAAACTAAGAGTAACTCTCAAAATTTCTCATCCCTTTACGAGACTTTTCATACCATTAACTTTTTAAAACATATTTGTTAATCCAAAAAATAGATCTCGACCAAAAAAAACATGATTACATTCTATTAAATTATGAATAAAAATAAATAACAAAATCATGACGTCAAACTGCAAAAAATAACAGTTTTTTTATCCCTCGAGTTGTTTTTTCAATAGGCGTAGCATTTTCATAAATTCTGACTTACAACTGTCCAGGACGATGGGATGTGACATTTAAGCCCGGACAAATATGCCTAGAGACAAATAGCTTAAAGGCCTTGAGATAGTTTGCTCAGTATTATTTATATCCAGGCATAAATATCACAAGGAAAAATATCAATCTCCAGCTCAAAGTGACATTTTGACTTGGACAAACAAATATGCTTGGAGACAAATCTGCTGGAGAGATAAATATCTCCAGGGAATTTTTCTCAGGCTCTCTCTCAAATCTCATAGCTTCAGGTTACAGGGACATTTATGCCTGGACAAAAATGGATGGGGGAAAATGTAGAAAAGACATAAAAGAATCCAGGTCATTTCATCTCAGGCATAATTCTCCAGGCATAAATCTCGTAAGTCTAAATGCGACGGGAATAAATGTTGCCTCTCCAGCTCACAAGGATCCCCTTACGAAAACACTTGAGAAACTTAGAATTAAAGAGTAATGAGATATTTAATGACATGTGACCATTTAGTCTAAAAACTTGATCCACTTCTCCAGAACCACATGGAGCTTGACGTTTATTTTCTACCTCTTTATTTACATCTGACTAAACTCCGAGGAAATGCTCAAGGATCTCTTGAAGCGATGACAGACCCTCAACAGGAGATCCACATGAGCCACAATGATGACTCACAATGGAGAAAAAATACTTGACGACCCAGTTTAAAAAAATTCTCCACACTCCAGAACTGACCATGAAGATCTGTTGAACATGTCAAGTATTTTAAAAGAGGCTTGTGAACGGTTTTAGTCCATCCAAGTTAGTTACTAAGCAAAGGCGGGTTTATAAATCTTGAACGGCCATGTCCAGCGTATTTGCCACATTGGAGAACCTAGTACGGCCCTTGTTGCTGGCCAAGGGGACACCGAAAGTGCGGATTGACGAGTGGTCCTTTAGGGTTCATTATCGAGTCACCTCCCTCATCATCTTCCTCTTCTGTGGTCTGGTGTGCATGAAAGAGTTTGTCGGAGATCATATCAAGTGTCTCAATATGTCACAGGACATTGAGGATCCCATCATCCCCAGGAATGTTATGGAGACATACTGCTTCATCACCACTACTTTTACGGTACTCAACCAAATTATATTCCTATACAATTCTGAATGCAGCAAAATAATTGGGAGGGGGGCTAAAATGTCTAAAACCAAAGGGATTTTTTAGAAAACATTTCTAAATTTAAATTTAAGGTTTTTTAATGGTGTCAGGATTTGAAATTTAAAAATATTAACTCAAGTTTTGCTTTTGAAAAAATAATACGGGGTGGTGGTTTAAAAAATTTCGTCACGTCAGACGTACTTATCGTTGACTAGAGGTGTCGCTGACATCAATCTCTTGGCGCCCAAAATAATGACCATGACCTTTGTTGAGCCCTTGACTAATCCACGGGGGTCTACTTAGGTCCCGTACGACCGGACGACGAGCTGGAACTTGATGAACCAGAATGCAGTGGATAAGTTGGGAGGACCCGGGTATGTTGCAGGGGGGAATGAACGCGTCCACCACGCCTATTACCAATGGGTCCCTTTCTATCTATTTTTTCTTGGCATTCTATTCTCCCTCCCTCATGTTATGTGGAAGGCTATTGACAACTCCAAAATTAAGTACCTCCTTCAGGACCTTCATGTGAGCCCTTTAAATCTTATTTTTATTCGCAAACTGCCCACAAAATTTTATTTTCATATGGAGCACAACCTCCCCATTGAGTTGGTACAGGGAAACAACTACTTCGTATTGTTACAGTATGGGTGTAAATTAAGCATTTTTGAAACCCAATGTTTATATTGATTTTTTTCCCCCGATTGTTAAAAGGTTCCCGAGCTCCCGGTGGAAAGGTCAATGAAAAGCCGGCAAGTGTCCCTTCTAGCTTCCTACCTCATCAAGTCCAAGGGTGAGCACGTGGGCTGGGCCAACAGCTACATCCTGTGCGAAGTCCTCAATCTCATCTGTCTCTTGGGCACAATGTACCTCACCGACTTGTTCCTCGGCAACGAGTTCAGCAACTACGGACCAGAGGTGCTGAGATTCCTGGAGGAGGACCCTGAGAACCGCCAGGACCCTATGGCCCGAGTATTTCCCAGGGTGACCAAATGTAATTTGAATATTTACGGCCCTTCAGGGAGCATCCAGAGATTCGACGCTCTCTGTGTTCTCCCTTCGAATATTTTGAATGAGAAGATCTTCACCTTCCTCTGGTTTTGGTTCGTACTGCCAATTTAAACGAGTTCTTACTAATGAGCCAAATTCAAGGGTTGTGGTTGATGTAGGCTAGTTGCTGTGGGACTTGTGACACTGTTTTCCCTCTCTTGTCGCCTCGTGTACGTGTTATCGTACAGGGCACGAGGACGCGCCCTCAGAGTCGGATCTGAGACCGGAGGGGCCATGCGGGGTTTTGGCCATTCCGATTGGCTTCTACTTCGACTACTTGCACTTAACTTGGATGAAATGACTTTCCACAAGCTCATCCTCGCCCTTAATGAACAATTAATTATTTGACCTTAAAGTTTAAGGATTTTTTTCCCATCCCTCTAGAACTCAAAAGAGGAAAAGGATCCTTAAGGGCTTTTGTTGTGGACTTAAATAAATTTTTAGTTCTTGACTATGATTTTGAATAAAGTTTCTATTCACTTGAAAACTAAAGGGGATTTTAAAGCTGAGCTAAGGGTACAGTCCATTTGGCTCAGTTCTGGTCTAATGAAGAGATGTTCAAGGCAACATCAATCCTTTTGATAAGGTTAAAGGTCAATGGTCTTGAAACGGGTCACAGGAGATTCCCCTGCGCATTTTGGAGGGACATGGATTTAATTAATCTCAAGGAAGGATGCAAGTTGACAATTTAATTTTCAAATATTAAAAGTCCAAGAACTTTTCCTGGAGAGAGAGACAGGAGGCAGATTGGGGGATTTTCATTTCGTTTGAACTTGGATTTTTAAAATTACAATCTAATTTTTGTAATCTAAAAAAGTAGGAAAACAAAATGTCATATAGTAAAATGTGATGGGGGGAGTTGATTCCCCCCCCCTTAACCGGTTTCAAACAGTGAGTTTGTTTAAAAAGCCTTAATTGAGCCCAACTTACGACACAGTTGTGGTTTTATCCAGTGATTCAAACCTTTAAAACCCCAAATTAAAATACCAATCAAAACACTGTAGTTTCTATTTAAAAAACCCAGCCATTGAACGGGAACTTTAATCACTATTAAAAACCACATATTAAAATCGCACTCTGCCCCGACTGTCACCGGGGGTCATCCATCCGTCTTCGTTCATTCCCAAATTCCTTAGTGGCATAAGCAATTCATCATGATTCTAACCAGATTCCATGAAAACCCTAATCAGACTGGGCTGGTTGTCAAAATCTTCTTGGTCAGAGCATCATTCCCAAAATGTTATAAAAATACAGTTTACAGTATCGATACATATCTATTAATTAATTAAAAACTAACAAGTCCCTGGAGATAGTTATTCACAATGCCCCCCCCCCCCCCTTCGTAAAAAAAATTGACGCACGGGCTGATAAAGTTGTGTCAGGTTTTAATCTTTGTGTGATTCAATTACAATGAATAAATTTTATCATGAGACAAATATTTGCGTAACTTTGATGATGATGAATTGCCTTGTTGTTTCCCCCGTAATTCAGAGCCCCTCTCCAAATGCTAAACACTCCAAAATATATTTCAAGTTCAAGCCCAGCCCCTCAAAGATAGTTTAGAAAAGCTTATAAAGCCTGTACAATAACGTCCCTTCACTTCTTTTCACTTTCAACTCACATCTGACACCACACAAAGGTCAAATATGGCTAATCTACGTGTGGTTCCCTTATTATTGGCAGCCCTTGCCATCGGGGCCTTCGCCACTCCAACCACAAAGCAGCAGGGTACGATTATTAAAAAAAATTAATTCGCATTTTTAAAATTTTATTACATAAATTTTAACCCCGGGGTTTATTTTTTTTATCAAAATTAATAGAGCCTAAAAAAGTGGTATGTTATTTCGGAAGCTGGGCTGTCTACCGACACGGGAACGGAAAGTTTGACGTGGAGAATATTGATCCGAATTTATGTACTCACTTGGTGTACGGATTTGTCGGTCTGTCCGAGCAAAATGAAATCTGGGTGATGGACCCTTACAATGACGAGGAAGAAAATTGGGGTCGTGGTGAGTCGTACTAATCATAATTAAAGGCAATCAGATACGTTGCAAAAAGAGAGCTGTTCTGCGTACAGACAGACAAACATATGGGCCTTCGGGCTTGCGGGCTCAAAAAAACAGGAAATGCTCGGCAAATTTTCAATCCAAAAGTGTCATCACTAGCAAGAATTGGCTAAGAAATGTTTGTGTCTGTGCACCACTTTGAATGTGGTGCTCAATTCTATCCACTCAATGATAAAATAGCACGTTGCCCTAAATGAATCGCACTATTTCTGACATCTCTGCGATGCCCACAATGGCGGGCCGGTGGCTTATTATTTATTCTAAGCGATGCCCACCACAGCGGGCACTCATGGCCTAGTCAGAACCCATAATTGGCTAGAGTTGTCTCTCTTTTCATAGAGTTGAAGTTGGTGCGCACTTTAGCCCGCTAAATGTTAAATTTGTACGATGCCCCAAATGTACGACACTCAATGAAAAATATAAAATATAAATTTGTAGCATCTATGCCTGTTATGATGGGACCAAGATAAGAACATATCCTTAGCGATGCCCAATAAAACGGGCACGGATGGCTAGTCTTAACTATAAATCCTTTCTTTGCTTGCATCAGTCGATATGAAACGGATTTTTTTATGACGAAAAATCATTGAGGCACGATTTAAAATAATAGATAGTCCCTGATAATTGAAACTGTCTATAAAACCTCATTTCTTCATGGAATATTAAAAACTTGAACGTTTAATTATAATTCGTAGGAGCTATGAAGCGATTCACAAATCTGAAGAACCAAAACTACAACCTCAAGACTTTGATTGCCATTGGGGGTAAGTTGCTACTATTTTATACTTTGCTAAAGCTTAAAAAACTCCAGTAAGCTATATCTTTATTGGCTATGTAATTAGAAAGTAGTACGAATGAACGACTTGGTGGGTTTTCATTTAAAAAATCGGCAATAAACTATTTTATTTGATTGCCAGGTTGGAATGAAGGTTCTGAGAAATACTCCAAGGTAAACATCTTTCCCCAATTACTTAAAATTAATTCCCCATCGACTGGTTTCTGGAGAATGAATTTTATTTTTCAAGATGGCCATGGACCCTGCGAAGCGTCGTAAATTTATCAACAGCGTCGTCCCGTTCCTTCAGAAACACAACTTCGACGGTCTGGACGTGGACTGGGAGTATCCAGCTAATCGGGAAGGCTCCGCACCTGAAGACAAGGTAACACTTTTCACTCCCTCAAGGGACTTATATTTTTTTGGGAACGTGACGTGAAGGTCAAGGGTCAAGTTTAATCAAGCCTTCAGAATAAAATGCTATAAAATGGGGCACTGTGAAATTTGATCATAGAAAACATGCGCGGGGAGCGGTAGATTCAACTGGTAACAGACATACACACACACGCGCAGAGGTCCTTGGCGGATTCTTAGTTAGACAAGCCATCGGTGCCCGCTATAACGGGCATCGCCTAGAATCGTCTAGAAAAATAATCAGCCATCGGACCCGCCATTATGAGCATCGCAGAGACGTCATCAAAGTGTAGGGGCACTGTGAAATTTTATTATAGAGTCACACACACACACACACACACACACACACAGATCCTTGGCGGATTCTTATTTAGATTTTAACGAGAATGAAACGTTACAAACGGAGGTATCCTCCTTCACAAGAATTGCTAGACATCTTTGTGTGTGTGTTTAAGTGTGTCACTTTGAAACTGGAGGTCAATGGAAACCACTCAATGATAAAGTCGCACATTGCCCCAAATGAACCGAACTATTTCTCTCATCTTCCCAACGCCTGTAATAGCATTCCCGATCGCTAACTATTTATTCTAAGCGATGCCCGGTAGCGGGCACCGATGGTCGAGTATGATACGGTTAACTGAACCCATCTAATTATATTAAATTCGAAATAAGAGAGAATCAATAAAAAAGACTTGATGCATAAAATTCCCCTTGTCGATGCAAGGTTTCGGAATTTGGATAATTATATTCGGGTTGGGTTTTATTTGCAGGAGAATTTCGTGCTCTTGATCCAAGAGTTACGAGTTGAGCTGGACAAGTACGGATACCTGCTCACCGCCGCCGTTTCCGCTGGAGAAAACACAATCAGAACTGCCTATGACATCCCTGCAATTTCCAAGTCAGTTAACACAATCAATCAACCATTTACTTTTTATTAACAAGACAAGCAATTATAAGAAAGTGCTCTTTTGTTTTCTTGTTCAGGGAGTTCGACTTTATCAGCATCATGGCTTATGACATGCACGGAGCTTGGGAAGACTTCACGGGACATCATGCCCCTTTGAAAGTCAATCCCTTCATTGACTTCAATGACAGTCTTCTCCTCAATCTCGTGAGATATCCATTTATCAAATATTTATGAATTATTCACAAAGCTAGGTGTACAAAGGCCCGTTCATGGCCCACTAGCGATAAGGACCGTTAACAAGGTCAATAAGGGTCAATATTTTCGACAGTCTTATAGTCAGGGTTTCCACTGGTTTTTATTAGATGGGAATTATTTATCAGATTAGACTTTTAAAGGTCAATTCATAGTCCAGAAATGATAATGAAAGTTTTTAAGGTCAAGGGTTGATATTTTTGGAAAAACTATTGTTAGGGTATCGGTAGATTTTAGTTCGATGAGTTCAATGAATTTCTATCTCTGATCTGCATAGTCCATAGTTAATCGAATAAGCCAGCTAGCCTTTGAAATCCGTGCAGGATGAGGATGAGTCTAATAGACAAACAGACAGGCACTTTTATGGAATTAAAGAGTAGATATGGAATCTGTTGCTATCCTAGTATACAAAATTATGCAGCCCAGACGCTTTAAAATTCCCAGCATAGATTTGATGCCTCTTACCTTGGGGTATTAGAAATAAATTATCCCCTCAAGAGTTGATTATAGTTCATGGAGCTTTGACCCGACCCTCGATCCTCCAGGATATGTAATAATGAGCCATGGTTAGCATATTCACTTTCCTTGTCTTCTTTCCCTTTATAATTGCATTTCAAAATTCCCCAATTCGTTTCCCACTTGCAATATTTTTTCATTTTTGAAAAGACCGTGTTCAAAAAATAACGAGGTTGGTTACAGTTACAGTCCAAAATGCACTAGACATTGACACAGTCCCCATCATCAGAAGCCAAAAATCCGTGTAGCACACACTCCCTATTGTGTGGAGCTGGAATGTAATGGTTGCTATGTTGTAGGACCATGCAGTGAATTACTGGATAAACGCAGGAGCTCCTCCAGAGAAATTAATTTTAGGAATGGGATCCTACGGCCGAGGATTCACCCTGGACGATCCAGCGGTGAACGGATTATATGCTCCAGCAGGCCAGGGAATAGAAGCCGGCCCTTACACTAGAGAGGCTGGATTCTGGGGATTCAACGAGGTTTGGGATCCCACTTTTTATTTGAATTGAATTTTAATTCATGCAAGGACTATAGGAAACCCACTGCTTTCAGATCTGCGAGAAGTTCAACAAAGAGGGGGGTCAATGGACTGTCGTGGAGGATCTTTACTACGAAGCCCCTTATGCGTTCAATCAAAAAAATTGGATTGGCTATGACTCGCCTCAGAGCATTCAGAGGAAGGTACAAATGCTGGGGGATTATTAGACAAGTTATACTGTCTGCTTGGCTATAACTCTTCCACCACCTTCTTCAAGTTAAATAGCTCTCTTGGACCATTCAGCCAGCATGGTTTTTAAAACTAATGCCAAAAATGTAATCTACAAGGTCAATGGGAGTCAGTGGTCTTGGAGGAGCTATTGGAAGAGTTAAAGCAAAGCAGACAGTAGAATTTTGTTTGTCGGGATGGGCTAGTTTTTTTTCTTTACTGGACAAATCCCAGTCGGGTTATTCTTATAGATTTTGATTTTTTCCAGACGGAATACGCCTTGAAGATGGGTCTCGGTGGTGGTATGATCTGGTCGTTGGAAACGGACGATTTCCGTGGTGATTGTTATGAACCCTTTCCCCTCATCAAGTCAATTTACAGAACCCTTAATGGAGAATATCCACCTCCACCACCAACCACCACAACTACAGAAAATCCAAACTCAACACGGCCGGTAATTTATTATTGATTTTTATAGGTCAGGTCAAGCTTTATGAGGCCAGGTAATGGAATTTAGAAAGCTTCTTGTTTCCCTACATGTTACAATAACGAATAGCTGGTAAAGTTGTTTGTAGATTGTATTTAGATATTTAGCAACCCATGTCCATAAGTTCCTCGTCTTTTCATGAATTAATTGGATTCCAGAAAAGAACTGTGTGGCCAGTCTCTGTATCTTTTCAAGAGTACGGGAAAGTGTACCCGAGGGGGCACTTGATATCTCGTTCCAATAATCCTACCCTACTCGAAATAAAAGCTTTTATCAGCGCCCCCCTTTACCACGAAACTGTGAAAGTCTTTAAAACACAATTTCTGCCTACTCTTGTGAATTGTTAATTGGTTTTGGTTTTAGTCGACGACAACACCCAAGCCACCCCCAGCGACTGACGTGTGCAAGAGGGAAGGGTTCAATGCAGACCCTGACGCAGGGCCTTGCTCTGCCACCTTCTACTGGTGCATTGGTACGGACGGTGGGTGGACGATCTACCCCAGAAATTGTGCCCCCGGTACTTTCTTCTCTGATGACCTCCAGGCCTGCACTTATCCAGAGTTCATTCCGGGCTGTAATGCTCAAGTCTGAACAAGACATGGAAGGAAATTTAGCGTTGTTTAGTCTGGCTATTAAATAATAAAAAATTTGTGCTTTAAAACTTGGAAATTTCATTTCTCGAAAATGAGGCTGCCAACAAACTGTGTGTAAACATATTAGCTGGAAAAGTTAAGTTTCTGGCTGCTGGATTCGTGGAAGTTATTATTTTCAGAGCAAACTGTTTCACATCCAAGTACATCACTAATGAGAACTTTTAAAGAGAATTAGCTAGGAATGTTTGTGTGTGTGTGCTTATACATCTTATACATCTTAGCATTAACAAGTCATAGAAATTCATACATGTAAACATATCTATTGGCAAGTAGACGGGGAGTGAAGGACTTGAAAGTCTAATTGGGTTCTGGACGTGTTTCAAGTTGTTTGTCTCGTTAGAAGTTTGCCGAATCCATTGAGAGAAGCCTGCTGCTTATTTAATTGAATAAATATTTCATCGGAATTATTAAGACTCGAGGATTTCGTGAATTTCTGACTACTCGAGCAGATTCTAACAAGAAAATAGGGAGTTTGTACATAAGGGATTTATGACTTCAGATTGTAACTATCACCGTTAAGAGTATTGCTACAGTCACAATCAGAAGCCACAAATCACTCTAGCACAACCTCCCTATTCCGTATTCTCAGCATTAATTGCAAATCTGATATGCTTTAAAAAAATTAATTATTCACAATATTTCCAAGACGCACTCACAACTCACAATACAAGCCTCTTTCATACCAAAGCTCGTAGATATACTCAAAACTACAGATTACAAATATATATTCAAAACGGTTAGGCATTACATAATCCCCATACCCGTCCGTTCGTCCGTCTGCACCATTCTCTCTTCCACCCAGTCCGATTACCAAGAAACTTCGCATCCACCTACCAAGTCAATACAAAAAGATAACACTCTGGAAATTGGGATAATCGGATCCATGATGACATGTGAAATAAAACCCACTAGGGCCACTCCTCCGTGTTGTTCATTTACATACGGGGAATCGGGGATTGGATGAAGTTTGAAAGCCCACAAAAATTTTCCACATTCATTACGATTTTGAATAAGGTGATTTTTTTCCTGATTTCCAATCAAATAATTTCCCCTTGAATTTTCGCCTGTCCCAATGCCCGCTGAAGATTTTTAGTGAATGGGATGAATATGATCTGCAAAACCTCATCTCCTCCCTCGCAATTCCATTCAACTTCATATGGACCAAAAGTTTCTGAGAGAGAAAGCCCTGGAAATTTGATGTCAACCGAGTGGGAGTGTAAAAGGGAGTTTAAGTCTCAGATGAGATTCCCTTGTTCAAGTCTTAAATTTAAAAGACACAACTCCTTTCCCAGAAACCATTCATTTCAAGTGGAACAAAGCACAAAAGCAAGGAACTCATGCAAGGGACCCTCAACAAGGGCTCTCATATCCTAATTCTATAAAAGGGGGCCTCCAAAAAGATGGTCAACTCAATCCTTTTAACTTCCCTTACTGTCAACTTGAATGAATTGGTTAGAGAAAGTTTGTCGGATTTGATGGGTGTGCCTCGTGTCTTCAGAAAGAAGAGCCGGGGTTGTTGAGTATTCGGGTATTTTGGTTGGTGGTGGTGGTTGTTTTTGGACAAGTGAGTGATACGTCAAAATACAATGTATTCCCAAGGGGATAGTATTTGGTATTTGGGTGAGGAGAAGTGGAAGGGCCTTTAATTTCAAGGACTAGCTCATCTTACAGATACACTTGGTGTCTTGGTTCCGTATATTAGGACCCACTGCGTAGCCCATGTCACTCTAAGTCTTTTCAGTCGTTGAAGTCGTAGCACATTGAATTAGAATTTAGAATAAGTCTTTGGAGTTTTTTATGAATTCAATTCTGGAGGTTGGAATTCCCCGAACTTTTGTGGACAAGTTGGAATTGCGGGATTTCTTTGAAAGTAGACAGTGATTAGATTTTAGATTGCATTGGTAAGAAATGTTTTAGAACCTCAAGGGCCTGGTACTTTTTTGTATCCCCTATCCAGGTGAAATCAAATGTTAAGTTC
The DNA here is from genome assembly GCA_034694785.1 of Agrenia bidenticulata. Classification (NCBI taxonomy): domain Eukaryota; kingdom Metazoa; phylum Arthropoda; class Collembola; order Entomobryomorpha; family Isotomidae; genus Agrenia; species Agrenia bidenticulata. The sequence continues at coordinate 66,542 of JAQFYM010000366.1, forward strand.
ATAGGGTGTACTGTGTAGTTTGCTGTGGCTGTTCCACTGCCTTCTCCAAGAAAAATGGGTGACATTCATACCTCTGGCATTATTGTACTTTTACAAAAATCTAGAACAGCTTTATTCTGCTTGAAGGATCTATAGTTTCTATAGGTAGCCGTTTTTATTGGAGGAGGAAGTGGAAGAGTTACAGCGAACGAGACAGTATGTCCCTTGCGCAATCCTTTATTCCTTGGGGAAAATCAAAAATCGTGTTTTTTATCTCCTGCTGTAAAGAAATATTTTAACTAGTGACCTCTGAACAGGTCAAGAGTGGCTATTAATCATAACAAAAGTATCCTGAAAATCTGATTATGGATTTTCAATAATGTATTCCAAAATATCCGGGTTATTTTCGTCCCACAATGTGCGAAAAATGTAATTTACTGTCGTAATTGTTTTTCCTCATTCTCATCCTATTTCCTACTTTGTTAATTTCCCCAGTAAAATGTCTAAAGAAAAGCCCGTGGGATTACAAAGGAAGTCCGCAATAAGATCTCAAAGGGCAGTCCCCACATGTCTTTTCAAAAGCGTCACAGGACTCCAAAGACACAAGAAGGAGAAGTAAAGTGTAAGCCAGTTTGGAGAATGAATAGACCCTAAATGACTCCACGCTCGTCCTACTACCCGGGTACTAGCCGAGTTACTTTCCATGCGGGTTGCAGGGGATTTAATCTTGTAAAGAGTGAATAGGAAACTTTATTAACTTTCCTCATCACATGATGATAATAATATTTCATTCCCAAACTAACTCAGTTTATCACATTCAATTATGTCATTGATCTTTGGAGCAGAGGGGACGTTCAGACTCCTGGAAAACTCCACACATATTCTTCCTCTTGTGTATGAAGAGACAAGACATATCACTTCCCTTCGCATTCAACTCTCCTCTCAACTCCGAAACTCCAAAGACACACTTTCTCTTACCCGAGTCCGGGTAAATGTGAAACTCAAGTCTTATTCACACCAGCTTCGTTTTCATCCAATTTTACTTCAATGACTTTAAGTTTGCAAAGAAATCAGGGAATAAAAAATCCATTCTTATTCATTTTCCACCTCTGGCATTCTCACGTCCTTTTATGAATAGAGTTACACGTTCTACCCCCCCCCTCTTTGAAAATAGCCCCACCCCCAACTTCTGCTGGGGTCACCAAAACACCTTTGTATCACAGAATTTACCTTGTTGGCAAAGGGATTGATCATATTCGTATCATAGACAGACAACGACACAAAATGCCGATAGGGAGTACTCTTATTCAAAGGGGGCAGGGGGCACTCTCAGACAAAAGGGGGCATGCTTACTTGCCCCAGACATGCTGTAGAAAGCTACATGGCTAGTCTGTGCCTTTTCTGGGCACATTTGAGCGCCCCATGTAGACTAAGAGTGTCCCTGCCCTCTTTGCGTCCAAACTTCCCCTGCCATCATTTTGTAATGGCGGGCTGCCCTTTTTGTCTGAAAAAATCGCTGGAGTTAGAATTTCAATCATGGCCTGTCTGTCCGTCCATCCGACTCTCGAATGAGTGTAGAATACATGATCGAGTATCTATGGTCTTTGGATTAATACAAGATTCTAGATAGGATTAAGTTAAATAAGAGAGAAGCTGGTGGAGATTGGTAGGAAGGAACTGGTAGTGTAACTAATCCCGTGCCTGACTAAATGCTTTCTAATTGTACTGGAATTGGGTAGTTTGAGCCATCTTGTTAGAACTAATAGGATTACCGTTCGTCCTCTTAGCCCTGGCACAATCACTTCCCAACAGAGTTGACTGGACTTGATGAGATACGGAGAGAGGGACTGCGGCAGATGAACTATGTGACCACCTTTAAGCTACGGCGTCGAGGAACGGACTCCAATGCTTAGAATATAATGAACTGTAGCCCTGAGGCCTGAGAGGGAAATAATTGAATTGCAGATGAAAGTGGATTGTGAGGTCAAAGTTTGTTTTTTCAATAATGGCCACCCGGGCCCGCTGTGACGGGCATTGCTGATTGAGACGTCGGAAATGTATTTTTTTTGGGGCAATGTGCAAGCTTAACATAAAGTGGTTAGAAGAGAAAGAGACCATCAACCGTTTTCACACACGCAAAGACTTATTTCTAGCCAATTTATGTAAGTGATTGAACTATATAAATTTGCAAGGTTTTGCTTTAGTGCTCTTGAGGGCCAGTGTGTTGATTTAAATAGGTTAGGTTTAACATTGGGGTTGCATGAGAAATGTTCCGGTGCTAAGAAATATGATGCTAATTAAGTGAGCAGCACAAAATATTGAAATCCCTTTAATGGTGAATACTTATGTCTGAATCTCTGGCCAGGCCAATACGTGAGGGATGAAATGTTTGTATTTATACGAGTGGGCTCTAGATTTTTTATACATTCAACGTTAATTATTGGCTAGGGGCTGTTCGTAAATTACATACGCAAAATGTGAGAATCCATAAGGATTAACATGGAGCCTAAAAGGAGTCCTTAACCAAGCTAATTTACGAATAGCCCTCTATAAGTTTATTGATGAGGCCGATGAGGGGGTGGTTGTTTGTACTCAGATAACCTGTAATTTGTGAGCATGACCTACTCTTATGTTCATCTCCTAAACTCCAGGAGCCCGTTTTTCCCCATTCAACTCCTAAACTCCAGGACATTTTCTGTATGTTAAAAGAGCGTTTCCGGAATCCTCCATTACCATATGGAACCGGGGATTTCCCAAAAAAAATTAGCACAATAAAAGTACCCAACTCCACGTGCATCTCCATCTCAAGAGGAAATGGAATGATTTCCTTCCATAACTCACAAAATCCCTCACTTACCATTCTGAACATTACGTACAGGGACATTCGGGACAGGGATTCAGTGACCTTAACGAAGCACTCTGCCCTGCTTTGTGATTCCAAAACAGAGGGACCAGCATTCCTGCCCCATTAAAAAACGTCCGCCCTTTGCCCCGGCTCTGTTATGTAAAGTCAACCTCTGCCCCTCCAAAGGGCCCCACCCACCCTCGTTACTGACGAAGAGTGAAATGAAGCTTGACTAACTGGATGATCTTGTGTCTACAATATTAACCTTATTTGCACAAACACATCTGGAGCAAAGGGCTCCTAGACTCGGGACATGGCCCATAGCCTTGTAATTTAGTGGATAGACCAAACTCACACTGGCTCACATATTAATTGAAGATGAGAGAGGCTCTGTAATCCCCTACACCATTTGCATTTCCCTTGTATGATGAGTCATGATCCAATTACACTTGTTCAATCTCCAAAGTATCAAAGGACTGCGCAACAATGGCCAACTTGCAAGAGCCAGAAAGTATAAATCAGCACAGGATTTGTCAATTACTTTTGAAAAGAGCTCATCTCCTTTATCTGGAGGTCTGTCTGGATATTCCCACTCCTTCCATTCCCATCTCCAGGATAAAGCACTGGATTTCGTAATTCCATATCTTCCCCTTTCATTATTAAAAACATGATTGACTCTGGAGAGATGTCGGCTTGTGTGGTTTTGGGTTAGTTATGCTCTTTTGTTGGATCTGCTCTTGTCGACAGTGTCGTATCTAGAGACCGGGGCCAAGGCCCGGACCAGGCTCTAGAGCTAGGACTTAGCCCGGGTCAACCCGTCACGATCCGCAAGTCGTCGGGCCCTTGGAACTTTCCCTGAGACCCACCCGCTGTACGGGCCTACTTCCCGCGTAATAATAGAGAAGCTAAGAGTGTGGTTATGCGGTAGAAGGTGTCGATGAGCTTTTATTTAATTTCTCAATAGGGGAGGATAGACAGGAGGTGTATAAATTTCATAAAGGAGTCAAATCGGACCCGACTGGGTCGTCCTTCCGCTTCACCATCTTTTAATTACACAGTATAAGCTCATAGTTATCATTAGGGAGGTTCTGCTAGAATGATTTTTGCCTTTTGATTGTGACTGTACCAATAACAACCTCCCTTTTGCCTTGGGAAATCCATGTAATTCGGCAGGTACTAAGACTCGGTAAGTTTTAATATAAATAACGCCCAAGGTACACAATTCCACCCTGTGCTTCATCACATTTAAATACATTGTAAATCCAATTAGCTAACTCTGTAGTTGCCATCCTCTTTAAAAGTGGATGGCCATGAGGGGAAACTGAGCTCAGAGGGGATGTCCGTCTGGCTGGAGGGGATTGGAGCTTCGGGTCCGCTGAAGGGGATGTGGGTGTCCCCTTCCGTTTTCATTAGGGAGTTGGATGGTGACGGAATAGTTGTGAGATCGATTCAGAACCTCGGAGGTCCCGGCGTTTCGGTGGAACTCCCGGGAGGTCAAGGGGATCATTGTGGAGGTTCGAGACCGTTGATTGTAGTCTTGATGAGAGCGGTTCATTTGACTGAGTCGGGATCGGTGGTGATTGGACTTGGAGGAATGCTTACTGGCCTGTTCCGCGCTGCTGGAGGAGGCGCAGAGACAATCTGGAGGTGGGCGCCATCTAACTCGGACACCGTAAGGAGGTCTGAAAACAGGTCAATCCTTTTTTATTAGTTCATCTGAATGCTTAGTAGTAAAATTTTTTCTGGGAAATCCTTCGAATGAAATAATGGCATTAGGGAGGTTGCGCTAGAGTGATTTTTGGCTTCAGATTGTGAGTGTAGCAATATTCTCAGCATGGGTACATTCACAATCCGAAGCCAAAAATCACTGCAGCACAACCTTTCTTATGTGCTAATTAAAAAACCTAAATTTTAGACAGAACTAGTATGAAGGAACTTGTAACGGTCATTTGTCCCCTTACAGATTAACTAGGGAAGTTGCGATGCAGAAGTTTTTGGCTTAGCCTTACTAAAAAAGTGAGAGTGAGTGGTGGAAAATGGGCCAATCTCAACCTAACCTAATGCCAAGAACGTACATACCTCACAAGTCGTTGACTAGGGCGCTTGTTGTGAGTTTCCCGATGATGAGGACTTCGTATGTGGAAGAGCCCGTAGATGAGGGGATTAGCACAGGAGTTAGTGCAGGCGAATAGGAAGAGACCCTTCTGGATCCTATAGTCAACCGTTTCCGCACTTTCCTTGTCTATCCAGTACCTGGACACAATCAAAAATACAATATCCTCAACAATACAAACAATAACAATCAACAATCGAATGTCCCAAATAATCCTCCCACACACAATGCAAACATTCCCTATAATTTCTGTCGTCAATACGTCAACAAATTAAAAATCCATTGGAACCACTTTTTGGCACGTCCCATGGGCTTATGTGATCACCATGTCTGTCTGCCTGCTTGACAACTCTGTACAAACTTGTCGAATTGCCTTGGAATTTCGTCCACAAGCCATGCTGAGCTAGAAGATGGACAACATCGGATCTGCTAGGATTGACATGCCAAAGACAAACCCTCAAGGGTCCTAGTCTCTTTATTTCTTACTAATTTCAAAAGGATATTAGGGATCAGAGTTCATTGGTCAGAGTAGCCAATTAAATTAAATGTCAAGTGGATTGAGCTGGGGAGGAAGGAATGTGGACTTGAACTGTCGGAATGTCTCCAAATGCAATCTCGTCTAACAAAGGGGCTAAAATGAGGTCAAAGGGCTTGACGATGAGTTGAGACTTTGACTTTAATTCCTCTTCCTAATTATATTTGAGGAGGAGGAGGACAAAATTACAGCACTCATTCCAAAATCCCTTTCATCTCAAGTCCTTGCTCTATCGAATCGGTTCCAGTCGTTGCAGGATGCAAGGACGAGTCTCTCTCTGCTGAACCCTACAGGGTCTCTCTACCTTCTTATGCCTGGTTTATACTTCACGTTCACGTCACGTTCACGGCCGTTTTCCGGGAGATTCAAATTAGAATAAAAACGTACTGGAGAAAATTTCAATGCAAACCTCCCGGACAACGACGTTAAACGTGACGTGAACATGAAGTATAATCGAGGCATTACACTTTTTTAGGATGTTTTGAAAGATGGATTTGTGTGAAGGGCTTACCAGAGGCACATGATGTTATACGGAGTCCAACACAGGAAGAATGTTGCCACGATCACAACTGTCATCTTCAAAGTCCGAACTTTGGCACGACCCAGGGCTTCTGAGCTTGATCGACGGAGACCTTCCCCTGGAAATACAATATACCCATTTACATCACACTCCTCTTTATTATCAAAAAATCTCATTTCACTCAGATCTATTTCTTGGAAAGGAACTCAAGGATTTTATTCAAGGCTATCGAGTTGGGGAAAGCTTATCGTTTTTAGGCCGACTCTGAGGGCCTGTAGGATCAGCTTTGTGTCCGTCTGTCCGTCAACTTCATGACATAACTCTCTTTAAGCTTATATCCATACAATTGACTTGTAGTTTGGTACATATCTTTTTAGAGTGAATAGGAAGGTGGTGCTACAGTGATTTTTAACTTCTGATTGTGAATGTACTATTGTTAAGAGTATTCCTACAATCACTATGACAAGCCAAAAATCACTGTAGCACAACCTCCCTAACTCTGATTCTGATTTATATTGGGACAACTCAATGTTGAGTTTTACATGGGAATTTGAGTGAGTCGGTCTTCATGAAGTTTCACAGGGTTTTTATTTAAAAAATCGGGATGGACGGATTTTATGGTGGGAAGAAGCTATTGTTGATAACAAGTGGAGTTTTAATAGGGATTAAAACTACGTGGTTGGTAACTGGTAAGTTAGGTCCATTGTTTAGTTCCTTAAAAGCGACTACAGTCAGTCTTCCTAGACGAGTGGTCAAGTCATTTAATACTTGGGTACTCGTTCGGGGTTCGTATCCCTTCTGGATCCGAATTAGTCAAAAGTGTATTATAAATTGAAATACACGACTGACAACACAGTGGTAAAGATAGGTTTTCGTCCAACTGGACTATCAGGCTAGAATCTTCGGATTTACATAATGTCGATAGTCTAAATGGTTTCCCTATCTCACGTAGCTTGAATAAGATACCACAGACCATATGGGCCTTTCCTCATTCCACCACGGTTTACCGGGATAAAGAAATTCCCCAAGAATAAAACTTGGCGTACTGAATGAATAAGGTCCCTTTGAGACGTAACAGCCCCCGACTCAGGAGGAAGTCTCAGAAAAGGAATTTTATTTTATTTATTTTACAAGGTTTCCGGTGGGGTTTTCAAAGGGGTTTTAAAGGGTTTAAACCGCTTTTTAAAATCCCCAAAGAAAGACTGGATGACACACCTCCATTTCAGTTCGTGTAAATTACATGAATTTATAAATTACTCCACTTTCCTTACATGTTTCCAGTCCTGTTCTAAAATGAAGTCAAGTATGAGCTTAGACTTGACACACGCTTATTAAGTATCGACAGATACTTTATGCGAATGCTCTTGTGTCCGTCTGTCCGTCCCTCCGTCTGCACGATTACGCTCGAACGGGTCAACCAATCTTCATTAAACTTGGCACACATCTTCTACAACCTCTATCTCAGGTTAAGTTCGAAGATGGGCCTTATCGGACGGTCCCTTGAGGGTCCTGCCGTAAGGGTCCAATGTTAACATGCAACGTAT
>JAQFYM010000367.1:0-74058 GCA_034694785.1 Agrenia bidenticulata
AATTCCCACCACAATCAGTTTTATCCCATAGCAAAGCTTATTCCAATTATTCTTATTACAATATTTTATGAACTAGACATCAATATAGAGGATGTCATATTGATTAGGTTGAAATTATATTTCCCCTCGTTTAAATATAAAACCACTTCTGAATCTATTGGCATCCATGTCCCATTTAATTTTTATAATTTTCTTTAACATATTCTGGTCAATATTTAGAACATAAAATGAAAATCGAATCACTTGATTTTCCGTGAGTAGCATTTTAAAATGAAGGTTTTGCTCTTAAAGACCATACTGTTACCATAGAGGATGTCATATTGATTAGGTTGAAATTAAATTTCCCCTCATTTAAATGTACAACCACTTTTGAAACTATTGGCATCCATGTCCCATTTAATTTTAATAATTTTCTTTAACATAATCTGGTCAATATTTAGGAAATAAAATTAAAATCGAATCATTCAATTTTCCGTGAGTATCATTTTAAAATGAGGGTTTTCAGCCAATTTCAACGACCCCACTAGGGTCACCAATAGACCACCTTGGTAGACCAATGGAAATTTTTTATGAAAATTCCAAATCCAACATTTCGTACAAGGGATGAAAATTTTTCGGAATATGTTATAATCCATTTTTCTTGTCGTGGTTTCATAGTCTGTCTAGCATGATTTTTATAAAACCCACTAGGGGCAACCCCTCCCACGGGTTAGTCCATCTACAGAATTGGTAATTCTTCGAAGTCGAATTTTGGTTTGGGTGCAAGAAAGTGCGTACCAAAATACAGGATTGTAGGTCGTAAGTTATCAGAAACCCCTACTGGTTTATCGACCCCAACGGGTCAATCCTTAGTTAAATTTGTATAAAATGTTATGAGTAATCATTTTTTATCAACAAGAACCTATATGCAAAATTTCATCACACTTAGTTCAAACCTTCAAACCTATCGAAGTCATCAGAAACTTCCACCGGTTAATCGACCCCCACGGGTCATAGTATCTACCAATTTGACCCATCTTCGAACTTAGCCTTTTTTGTTTTAAAGACCCAGTATACAAAATTTAGTGACGCTAGTTCAACCCTTTCGTGAGTTATCAGGCGTACAGACAGGCGGACGGACGGACGGACAAAGGTGATCATATAAGCCCTAACTAACGGGCTAAAACAAGCAAAAAAATAAAGTTGCCAAATTAAAATGGTCATGGTATTTTTTCTAAATTCCCAAAGAAAAAATTTCCATAATGCGTTTATGTAATAATTTTCTGACCATGAAGTTAAATTTCAGAACATAAGCACTCAAAATGAATAAGATTTGTACGTTTCAAATTCAAGCCCAGTCCTTAACGAATATATCACCCAAACAACTGCGCTGCAATTAAATTTCATCCTTCTCTATGAAAAACCATTCAATTGCTTTCCTAAAGTTCGACAAAGAGCGCTGCATTGCTCATTAAACTTCATGCTTTCCAATGAAAAGCCATTCAATTGCTTCTTTTAAAATTCAACAAATAGCGCTGCATTAATTATTTAATTTCCTGCTTTTCAAATAAAAGTTATTCAATTGCTTCTTTTAGAGTTCGATAAACAGCGCTGCATTAGTAATTGATTTCACACTTCTCTATGAAAAACCATTCAATTGCTTCCTTAAACGTTCAATAAATAGCGCTGCATTAGTTATTAAATTTCATACTTTTTTATGAAAAACCATTCAATCGCTTCTTTTAAAGTTCCATAGATAGCGCTGCATTAGTTATTAATTTTCTTCCTTTTCTACGAAAAACCTTTTATTTTCTACTTTTAAAGCTCAATAAATCGCACTGCATTAGTTATTAAATTTCATACTTTTTTATGAAAACCCAATCAATTGCTTCCTATAAGTTCAGTAAATAGTGCTGCGTTAGTTATTTAATTTCATGCTTCTCTATGAAAAAACATTCAATTGCTGCCTTTAAATTTGTATAAAAAGCGCTACAGTAGTTTTTAAATTTCATATTTTTGTATGAAAAATCATTCAATTGCTTCCTTTAAAGTTCAATAAATAGCGCTGCATAAGTTAATAAACTTTATCCTTTTCTGTGAAAAACTATTCAATTGCTTCCTTTAAAGTTTAATAAATAGCGCTGCATTAGTTGTTAACTTACAAAACAATCAATGTGTTCCATCAATACACAGAGATTGTTATGCGGACATATTTAGAAATGTTTTTATATTTACATGAATTGGTAGCAAAAATGTTGTTTTACAGAGCTTCTTGGACATCAATAATCAGTTCGTTTAAAAGCCATTTTTTACAGGAAGCGTGACAGACAGACAAATGGAAAGACATAGAAAGCTTATGATCGAACCTAAATTACAGCAAACTATTAAGTTGAGTTTCATATCAGTGCTTCTCTTGAACATTAGAAGCATTCAGTTTCTATCTATTCTTATAGGGTTTGCCGATTTTTTCCTCCATAGGTCATAAGCTTGCCCCTTCTTTAGATAGGGCGAGCTAAAAAGTTATGTCGATTCCCTTTACGCTCTACTCAATACTAATAAGCTATTAATTGTGATGAGCAAAATATGGAAAAAGTCTCCCTGTTGGAACTATCAGAACTATGTCCAAGAACCGAAGGTGTCTAATTACCCTATTTTATTTCCTAAAAAAATCGTTTACACTCCATTTAACCAGCCCAATCTCTCGCTTTTCAAGGACTCTCCCAGCATTGCCAAATTGTAGGGAACGTTAATTTTTGAAGAGAAAGCATAATTATTCCCAAGTACTCAATCTCTCCATAAATATACACTAGATGAAGAAGCATAATCCATTCGCATAATTCTCTGTCTGCTCCCAGCCCTTTTACTTAGCTCTGCCAATTAAGAGCTAATGTACTGCTTTATTTCCCTGCTCCTTGCCGTACAAGATACGAACCACTGTACCCAACGACTTTCTTGGAACTAATACATATACGGTTTGAGAGAGAGAGAGGCTCCAAAAGCGGAATGCTTCGCCTTGGAGAACAAAGGATGAGAGAAAGTTGAGGAGAGCCCACAATCCATATGTCATGGCGTGGCATAAGATGTAGGGAGACAATTATTTTGCTACATCTTAGCCAGGCCCTCTCCTTTCCTTTTCCATCTCTCTCGCTCCTTCCAGCTTTTAATTTCATCTCAGATATCAGTTAGGAGAGCATTAGAGCCTCTTAAAAGTGTTGGTATTGAGCAAACACATGATCGCTGAGTGGGTGAGTGGTGTGGTGAGTAGTGAGAGTGAGGCTTCTCAAAATTTCTAAGAAAGAACGCCAAGGCTTCAAGGGCTTGAACCTCATCTCCTCCCGAAAGAACAACCGTCTCAAGAACTTCCCAAGAGCCATAGAGATTTTCCAATAACAGACAGAAATTGAGTCTTTCACCCTCCTCTCTCAGCCCGACTTACTTACACTTTACCCATCATCACATAATAATGTCCGCCTCCACATTCTATAACCATATCAAACTTTAAGCTACCCCATTCCAGCTCAACGTCCATTTTCAATAATATTCCTTTACCACTGTCATTTACTACCTAATTCTGTTTGCTTAACAATTTCCAAAGGAAAAAAACCTCCATTTCCTATTTTCCACTCCAGAACCTTGGAAATTTTTATGCTCCGGCTGCCCTTCCACGACTAATCATCCCCCTTTGTAGACTTTTATCCCAAGTTCTCTCAGAGTTTTTCGGGTACCTTAGGGTGGCCGTGGCCAATATAAAAGTTTAAATATCTGTAACAGCATCAAGTTTGAATTTGAATGAAACTGCATTTTGAAACCTCATCCTGCTCATAAATGACCAGTAGCAACGTTTTATACATTGTATCTTCTTTTATACATTGTACTTGCACACATTGCTTTTGAAACAGAATCCTGCTTCTCCAAGAAGTTCTTTGAAGCAATAAATCCGCTATAAAATTTTGTGAAATAGCTATTGCCAAAGGTCAGCAAGGGTAAGAAATAGGATTTGATGGGACTTGTATACCTAACCCACTAGTTCTTTGTTTATGATACGACGATTCCTCGCAAGGCTTTTGTTTCCACGACATAAAATACATATTGTATTTGATCGGCGTTGGGATGCTGAAAACAGATGGCGGAGATCGTAAACTCATAACTTATGAGGGATTGCATTCCAGCTGCACGAGGGAAATTAAAAGAAGGGTGAAGAAGAAAGATTGCATTAAAAAATAAAGAAAACGTTATCCCTGTATCTACTCAATCATTACTTTGTTTTTGGTAGTCTAGAAAAAATCTGTTGAGGACAATGACATCGAGCAACCCGGGACTAAATATCATTCCAAAGACTACGGTTACTAACTGGGACAACTACAACTGAATTCCAGGCATTCCTCATCACAATTTTGAAGAAAAGGTCAAAATGATATAAGTTGGATTAACAAAAAAAATAGAGAACTGAAAAATCTTCTACGCATATACATTCGCACAAGAAATACTCATTGTTGTTCATGTAGCCGAGAGAAGAGTTGCATCCCCTTTGTTGCGTACCAATTCGTATTTGGTATTCAAGCACAATATCGTGATATTCATCATTTCATTCAGTTTTATTTATGCATAAGAATAGTGTACTAGACGTTCGTGTTTATTTTCGTGATGGATGTTTCAACAAGCTTATCTCCCTTTGTACTCAAGCCTTTTTCTTTCCCCAAGAAATGTGGGGAAGACGAAGAGATCAAGAGATTCAAGAAATAACTGTGTAGGATGTAGAAACATAAAAAACGTAAAACGTGGGTGAAGATAGGATAAGAGGCTGGTTAGATGGATTTGGTAGTAAAAGTATTTTCAAGTGCTTTACCACCGACACCGACAGGATTCCCAGAGAAGATTGGAGCTTAGCAAGAGAACAAGTGTGATTTGATTCTTGCGGATTTTAATACTCCCAGTATCTCTCTGTTCAGCCTTATTCAGCCTTTTACGATAGATTTAATACGTCCAATATCTCCCTTTGCAAATCCATATCTCAAAAAACGTCTATAGGTAATAGGAAGTAATATTATTATCCTTATGAGACGTAGGCTGGCAACTATCATCACACACACAGACAAGGAAAATGAATGAAATTTCAAAGCAAAAAGATTATGATATGCTAGTTTGGATATGAATGCTTCTTCTATGTCCTCATGCACTCCAAACTTGTCCTAATGTTCATTCCATTTACAATATCTAACTTTGAAGATAAAAAAGAGAGGATCTTCATATTTTTAGTTGCTTTCTCGTGGGCTGTAAAGAAGTAAAAATAGAACGTACAGTTACGAAAGTATCCTAAAATACATACATGTATGTAGGTCGTTTTTAATGAGGCTTGACTGTTGACATTTAATGTTCTTAACTTGATCTTGGGAGAAAATAATTCACGCCCAAAATGACGACGGAGCTTGGATTATAGTGTTTATTTGCTGTATATAGTTATGTCAATTAAAATTGTATTAAGATGCGGGGGAGTCAAAGAGGGCTTATTCCGTACCATCACAAATGCGACTTTATTTTATAGACCTATTTTAATTCACATTCGACAACGCTACGATTCGAAATACAAAACGGCACAATATCGTCCATCAATGGGCTATTATAGGTTATCTACATATATCTAGACACACTATGCAGTACTATATAAACTACAATTATTTATTATGAGATGAAAGAAATTGTATCTAAATTCTATATGGACTTTACATTGCATTATTACAAATTATAAAATCATCTACACCAATGCGGTCATTGGATTGGGAGTTAGCACACTTATAGTCAATAATTTAAACATTTAGATATACAAGAGTAAATATACAATCAAAATGCCTTTTGTGACTTAGTTTGTTCTTTTGATTATGCACTCACACAAGCGGAAATCTCACTGCAAAAGCGAATGGATGTGGCATACACATTTTTAGAATTCACCTTCGAATTGATATGGTCAACAATAATTACGCCAAGCATGGGCCCGTCAATCAATGCAATGTTGACGAATGCGTCTGGTCTACAAAAACAAAGTAGTTAATTCGATTCAATAGCTCGAAAGTACAGAAAACTTTCAAGACTATTGTGAAACTTTAGATTTGAGATAGCACGCAGCCCAAATCTCTCATTACAAAAGTTTTATGACACGACCATCTAGAAGCATGTATAGTGGCACAATTTCGGAGAGTATAAGTAGGTGTTTTTATACAGTAAGACAATAGTTTACTTATGTAAATCTATAACTGATTTTAAAAGTCAGCCTTGAAAAAAATTTAATAGTATGAAAGAAAACTTTGAGAAATTCCATCAGCGTAATCATCAAAGCAAAGTCAGTAGTAAATATTTACATATATATCATTTCATTAGCTAAATTGCTTTGCTAAATTTTATTGTTTCTGAGACTAGATAAAGTTAGCCTCTGACAAAGATTCCTCACAAAGAAGATGGAGAAACTTGGACTTGAGTTTGATGAGCTGAACTTGGCAATTGGATGGCCAAGCTGTAGGGGTTTATACTCATGGGCTGATTTTCAGAGGTTTAAAAATTTCTCTATTGAATTACATTAGGCTGGATCGCAACGGGTATAATTTTTTGGCGAGCGTTCCCTCGAGCTGAAGAGTTGGAAAGTTTTTCTTACATTTTCTTATAAATGGGAATGATTTGGGTCATCCTGTCGTCAAATCCAGCCCGTTGATTGCAGCAATAACGTTCTCGGAGTTCTTGCCTTTGTAGAATTTCGGCTTCGATCATTGTCATCATAGGCGCTTTCTGTCATCATAGTTGCCCCAGTTGGAGCAATGACATGAGACGATGAAGACATAGCATAAGTAGGAAATGAAACGAAATTGGCAGTACTACTATTAGCCACTGGGGCATTCAATCTCAGTCCATATCCATAATCGAGATAACCCACACAAGCATTGTCATTGTAGACGGAAGATATCTCCTCGGGCATAATCATATCTGAAGGGGTGAATTCATATAACTGTCATGCATTCGATTCCTTGAGTGATTTAGGAAGTCTCATCGCGGAACAGTCTTGTTGCCAATCGGGATATTCGTTGTCCAACTGTGTTTGAGACACCGCTGGTCGGGGAAATCGGTTCAACTTCTGAAATCCGTTCAACTCAGGATATGCAGGTTTGGAATATGAGGATTCTTCTGTAAAATAGCCAAATAAAATTATTACATTACGCTTAGGCATTCCATCTCAGTAGTACACAAATGTAATTTGGAGGAAAGTGAGAGAAAGTTAAACGAGAAAGCAAAATTCGTTGTTTTTGACAATCAGAGCCTTCTAGAGGAATAGGGATGTATGAGTTTACAAGTTCTGCAGCTCAATATAAAAACTCTAGTGTAAGCCGTCAGAAGCCGTGGGATGTGTTTCCTTGAATTTGAGAAAATGCGTGAACAAAGTCACTTGTATTATTACATGAGCTTCAGATGCTAACAAAAGGTTTACAACTCCTAATCTTATCCTCAAAAACATTTCACTTAAGACAATTCTTTGACTTAAGGAGAGGTATCATTATCAAAGAGGTAATAAATAATAACAACCCACACCATGAAAAAATAATAGGAACTTATGAAAATTAATTGGATGACTTAGCATGCTAAATTGTTTTCTTGCATGAGGCAATTCACAAATTGGTACAGATAAAGACTAATTAAGTAAAGATAAGAGAATATAATTTCTTTGAATAAAGTTCATAGCTCACGTACCATTTCTTCCAGGTAACAATGGAGCTAGGTGCCTTCGCTCCAGGGATTTACATGAATTGTCAAACTTCTTTTTGTTTCCTTTATTATACAATCTCTTATTTGCTGACTTCCCACTGTTAAAACTATCACTACTATAAGCTGGCGAGGTTGACCGAGAGTTCTTTGTGGGTCTGGATACACCAGGATTGCCATTAAGATTACTACTTCCACTATTCCCACCACTACCACCACTGCTATGTCCACTAAAATAGTTATTTCCTGAATTGGGAATCACATCTTCAGCCTCGGCATATAAATTGCACGAGGTTGAGTCCGACGCAAGACTTGGAAGGGAAGACTGGATTTCTCTGTCTATTAGAGGACACATTGTCTGTGGGGGGAGAAAATTACTCTCCTCAGGGTCACCACATTGGTACACTGCTTCTGACAAACCATTTGTCACCGAGGCTGACTTGTTGGGGCTGAAGATTTCTCCGATATGGTATAAATTTTCATTAACATGATGAGCATTATGATAGGGATGATGATGTAGAGTAGATAAGGGCTGTTGTTCCATAGGAACTAAATGAGATCGATTCGGACCCGGACTTGGATAACATCCCATTCTGGATGTCATAGGCATCTATAAATTACAAAATTCAGCATTAACATTGGTTATAAAAGGCAACTGGTGAGTGTCATTTAGCATGGATTGTCTCCGTCTCAATCGGAAAACCATACCATTTTCAATCCTGCGGATGGTGAAGGCGAGGGAGATGCATGAGCTGACTTAAATTTGTTGAAATTATTTGAACCCATTGAGAGTTTGGATCGACCTAACATAAAATAGACACATCAAATTTAAATTCGTTTACATGATTTTGCATTGCCATCTTTTTTATTCTTTCTTACCCGAACTGAAGTCTGACTCCCGACTTTCATTTGCCATATTTTTAGCTAGAGAAACTGGATTCGATGGCAAAGGGTCCTTCATTCGTTGATGGCGGTCATAAATTAATTGAAAAAAAAAATCATTCCTTCGTTTAAGAACCCATTTTAGTCAGATAAGTTTTTTTTAAGTCTAACATTTACTAAAGTTTTAACATAGAAATCCTTTTAAAGCTGATGCAGCTAAACAGTATATTTGAAACTCATAATAAGTAAGCTTACATAATTAGGCCTCCGTTGTATCAAAGTCGTGGTGGCATAGGGAGTGAGATCAGGCTGCTGTTGCTGCTGAAGCTGATGAAGAAATTGAGGATGCATCATTCCTTTATTACTGTTGTTGTAGAAAGTTGTAAGATTGTGAGGATCTACTTCGGCATAGTCAGTCGTTTCTGTTAAATCTCCGTTCATCATATGATGATTTGTCAACAGCTTGGCTTCTGATCGATTGGAGTCCTTATCACTAGTGTTTGTTGGTCTCCAGCGTTGATCAATCCATAAACTCTGCTTTCCACTCACGAATTGGGAGTCAGTATGCGGGGCTACTACAACACCTACAGAGACAAACAAAATTATCCTCAATATTATTTTGGAAAATTATACAAAAATAAAGTACCCATGGATCATTATCTAATTTGATCCCTTTGTGCTTAATTTCCACGTTTCCTGTACAAGTAATTCTCCCATTCCCATCCAACAAATTAACAAAAAATCCAAAGCGACAACTCCTACAAAACAATCACTCTTTCTTTGACATTCTACCGTGGGAAATGGAGCCACAAGAAATTTAAACAGCTTGGACTACAGCGTGTCAAAATTTAAGTACCATTTTTACATGAATTTAATTCAAGTTTAATACTAAAACTTGTAACTAGCACTCAATTAAAAAAATAAGACAAAAAACATTGAAATCCCTAAATGCGTTCATCAGCACAACAGATTTGTAAGTTTCTTAAGACGCTTTACACTGAATACATGAAAGGAACAGAGCATAATAGCCTCTAATATGATCACAAGCATATTCTTTTATGCCTGGCTGCCCACAGTCAGTGAAATGAAACAATGAAGGAATAAGCGATTCTTACTTGAAATGTGGTCCTTCTTCCCGTGGGATTTTCGCCTGGTGTAAAGGATAATGACAAGACTTAGGAGTAAAACGAAGAGAAGACACCCCATGAGAACGATAAACCAAGCTTCCTTAAGAATCTGTGACGCTCCATCTTCAGCAGTGACACCATTGTGCTCCGTTCTTGGATCTAGAAGAACAGGGTCCATGACAACTTCTATTGACTGGCTGAAGGGACCCAGGCCAACGGATGTGAAGGCAGACACCCGAACAAAATAAGTTCTGCCCAAAGTCAAGTTATTCAGAACAATAGATGAGATATTCGCTCCAAAGTCCATCTCAGCATGGATTCTCGAATCGTTCCCTCGAACCTCCACCTGGAAAAGTCATCAACCAAAGAGGCATTAAATTTAGATGATTCACACTTTAATTCTGTTTGCTAGACATCTCTACGTGTTGCCTGCCACAGGAGGGTCATCATTTATATAGTTACTCCTAGCTCCCTAAACTGCAAACGCTACCGCTTTTATATCTCTGCGGCCATGGTCAGCGGTACATCCTACTACATGGATAGATACTATACGATGACACAACATGATGACATGCTACAGCACAGTAGCATAGCCTATTCTACTTGTCCATCCTGTTGTGTTCAATCAACCATCTAGCCAGGGAGTACGAAATTGCCAAATCCAACCACCACATAAAACTTAACGCACTTTCTCCGAGGCCGTCAAACTAACTTGAAATGCCACATCTAAAAAACTTTCTACCACCACCAGATGCTCATGCCCTTCTGTCCTATACGCTCTTAAATATATGTACACTGGTCTGTTGCAAAATACATGGAGGAAACTTGCTTCCTGCTTCTATTAAATTTTCATTGGCTTCCAATCGATTTTCTCTTTTCCTATCTCCCTTGACTTTTACTTCCTTTCTCTTTACTTACGACTCCCTTCTTCATTTCATATTCCGTCCCGACCAGTCAAGTCAAGAAGACTAAAACTGAAGCCAATTTATTCTGTCTCGTTAAGGCAATTCTCCCCATAGAATTTCTATAGAACTTCCTACCACAAAAGGCTTAAACGTCTAAAAAGCTTTGCTACTTACTTCTAAAGAAAAAAATAACCCAGTCATATTATAAGTTCTTTAGTTCAAATTAGCAAATGTCCCTTTCAGTTACTTCATATTAAAATTACCACAACTTTTTTCTAAACGGAATCTTTCGCACTTCCCACTATTTTATACGAATAATACTGGGTTCAATCATTTACATAAAAGCACAAGTTAGTTCTTGATAAATATTCCCTTCAAAACCACAACGGTTTTCTCTTTCAAGAATCCCCGACTCAGATAAACTCGGTGAAGGAATTCTTCCTTTAGAAAGCCAAACCAGACTTGCATAAAGAATTAAATTAAATTGCGGTATTACAAGGAAATCCAAGAGGATTGGGGAAGAATATCTAAAAAATATAGATAGATATTCACACAGAGGGGGAAACGCCTTTTCAAAATTCAAGTGGAAGAGCTACTCCTCATTGATTAACAATAATGGAAACGGAGGGGGAAAGTGTAGATCAGTGTGTTCCTCTAATTTAACTGAAGAGACACAGACTAGGCGACTAGAGAATTGGGGTTGGCTACTTCATCCGATGAGTTAGAAGGCGATCCAGCCATTCTTCAGGGTAAGAACACAAGGACAATGGGACTAAAACATAATAAATACTTCCTTCCTCGTTTCTACATATACTTTCCCCATTGTTTCCTCAATGCTGAAAGCTTACACCCCTCCTCGTACCAACGACTACGGATTGTGGCTTAGTAGTTCATTACATTAAAGAGGAGAAAGCAACCGGGAACGATCACAAGTTTAAGTGGGGAAAGCCGTTGTAATCAAACCACCCTCGGATATGTACAAGGGACTCACTCTGTATCCTTTAATGACACCGTTGTGTTGCTGCAAAGTTGGTGGTGACCATCGAACAGAGGCTGCTGTAATGTTCATCATCTTTGCTAAAAGGGCTTGTGGTGGGGCAGATGGTCCTGAAATACATAATTACATTGAATTACTCGAGAGATCCACCCCTTTCTACCAAGCTAAGTAAGTTAGTGAATCCAGAATTCAAGTCAACCCGAGAGGGAGGGAAGTTTGCCCAGGTATATATACTCTTAGTAGACAGGAAGTAATGTATTGCATTAAAAACGAGCTAAAATGCCTCGTCTCTTGTTTTAGCCCTGTCCTCCTACTTTACAATGGGCGTAGAAGCGTGTGTGCACATTGGGATTCTAAATAATGGCACAAAGATGCATGAAATGTCCCAAGAGACATGTCTCCAGGAGCTAATTTATATGGAAAGGGTGAAAAGAGACATCAGACCGCTAATGAGACTCTTCATGAAACAGGGGACATTCTCAATTTATTTTCAAGGGCTGCGGACGATGCATTTAATCGACCTGACGAACTTCTACCTCTATAATAATGCAGTTTCTATTTATCAATGTCATGAAGTCATCAAACTTGTTGATCTGCTTGTGTTTCCTAATTCCAGGGGGAATAGTTCCATCAGCTCTAACTCAATGTTTACCGTTTTCCTAACTTGGTCTTCAGACTAACGTGGAAGAGTCGAATCACTGATGGCGACAGTCGGATAGTCTAGAGATTTTAAGACTTCATAAAACTCAAAGCTAATTAAGACAACAAAGTTTAACTAGATACCCGATTTGGGAGGCATGAGAAAACTTTAGTTGTCTTTAAGTTGCTCAAAATCCCAAAATAGGTAAAAACGAGTAACAAGGAGAGGACTTTGTTCCTTGTAGATTGCTATCACAAAAGGTCCTGTACTGTTTACAACCATAGGGAAAAGGCAGAAAGGGCTTATTTTGTTAGATGAAATGTTTTAGTTTACGAAGGGCAGTAGTGATTTATTATGAAAGGGTACAATCAATATTTATAACTTACTGTCTTCAGCAGTTAGGACCATCTTTGTATTGGAAGGCTGACCCTCCACACTTCGGTAGAAAGGAGCCACGAAGACTTCATACTGAATGGACTTTTTCAAGTTCTGAATGACATGTGAGTAAGCATCAAAATCACTCTTTTGGGCCACCACTGTCAAAATATTGAACCCTTGGAAATGCTGCCCGTCCGTGATCTCCCGATATCGAATGTAGTAGCCATCAATGTATTTTATTGATGATTTCGAGACCTGTAACCAATCATTTATTATTACCCATTCCACGAATTATATACTATTTCTGTCGTATGCCTATTTCCTACTGCCTATACAGAAAATAAAGATATCCTCATCCGTAAATTATAACCAACGCCAGGATTCCCGGAGACTCCTCAAAAACTGTTTTTCAACATTTTAATTCTAGGATGTTGGAGAAATAGCAAGTGACAGGAACAAGAGAAAGGTTCTTTACGGAAAACGTAAATAATTAATAATTCCCTTCCCCTCTCTGTACACTTACAACTGCAACAAACTCATCCATGAAGTGCGTCGACGTATTTTGTAGAATACTGAAGTGTATTGTTGTCTACAACTTTATCTCTGGAGGTATCTTCACATTCTTCACCTCCTAAATAAAATATAAGTAACGGGATGAGAGGAAAGAGAGAGAGGAGAGAGAGAGAGATGGGAGATTGGATTTAAAGTTAGAATTTCAATCTCTAGGCCGTATATAATAATTGATCCACCAAGAAGAACAACATGAAATAACCTAAGGGACAAGTTCAAGTATCATATAATTAAGGAGACAGACACAGGAGAGGAATGATGTAATTAATCAAAATAAAATAGACAGAGAGCGGATGGAGTTGATGAAGCATGTCTATATATTAGGTATAAGTTTAGGGAGGGTGGATGCGATTACTTAGAAAGTTTATGAACTTATGGCCACAACGCTAGGGACTAGAATCTAGAAGACCCAGACTGTAATCCAAGTATACAGAGGAGAGATTGAGATATCCCTCTAAACCTTTGTTGTGTTTATAACAAGACTCTCATTGCTATTGCTATCCTTACTTTCATCTCTTTCCAACTAAAACTTCGTCCTAATATAGACATAACACCTTTCATGTCACACATAAAACGTGTATTATAGAAGACGTGGACAAAGATAATATTAAACAAGATAAATAAGAAGATTAACCTTCCAGGAAATCCTAATGGAGGTTGATGAAGCTGGCTCGGTGCTAATTAACTCGATATCACTACCAGATAATTGATTTCTTGCTTCATCCTCATCCATTTCCTCATTTATCCCTCCAGATCTTCGCATGCCTGGACGGGTTTTGATTGTTTCCGAAGGGCGAGAAGGAGCTGACAATCCTTCAATATTTTCCGCACGGATGAGGAACATATAAGTTGTGTCCGGCTTCAAGCCATCTATACTGTGGATGATAACTTCGCCCATACGGGTGCCTCCGTAAATCCTATGTCCCACGGTCATCCATCCTGATTGCATATCGGGGCTAAAGGACTCGATCGTAAACCCAAGGAGCGGTTGACTTCGGGTCGGGACAGCAACTTTATTAGTTGCCCATGTCCAAGACAATGTGATCGATGTTGGTTGTGTTTCATTAACCAAGATCGGTTGAGACGGTGCTGGAGGCAGTAGTGCAAGATTACTCCTATGAAAGGCTATATTGGGATTTGTAGGGGACTCGACCCAAAGTGATCCTGATGCTGATGTTTCGCCAGATACTGAAGAGGCCACACAAGTATACTGCCCTGAGTCTGATGCTCGTAAATCTGTCGGAGAGATAAATATTTCGTCTCAGTCAACTGAAACTTTCCAACATTACAACAGAGTTGAAAAGGAACCAAGAACTTGGCAATGCCATTGTTGTGTAATCTTTATATGGACACAGAGACAGATACAGATAGGCACTATTAAAAATCTAGAGATAGGAAATACGCTCCAGCATGGTGACACAATGACCACTATCAGTCTTCCTGCACTACATGTCCATGTCCGTGACAAGCAGAGCAGCCAACTAGAAAGGGCCAAACAAGTACAAGCTATGTGATGAAGCTTCGGCATCTCTTTACAAAGTACTGAGACAAAAATAAAGCCATCGGTTCAATTCTTAGACATATTCTGTATCCCAGGCCAATTCTGTTTTGGATTCTACAATTTAGCTATCCATTTCACAAGGGATGAAGTTGAAACTAAAGAAAGAGACTATAAATCACACAATAAGCTACGCTCAATCATGCTCAAAATACATTATACATAGAATTCAGAACACATAAACAAAATTTCTTACTTAAGTTCTACATATTATTCTAAATGCCACTGATAAGTAAATCCGAGTTTTTAAACATTAAAAAAAATCAAAACTAATTTTTTTTTCTGTGATTACGATTTAATTATTTAATACTTGCTTTTTCTGAAAAACAACTGGCAAGCATTTTTATGGATGCCCTTCCAAAATGGTAGAACGGCTAGCAATCTATGGTCCATAATAATTCTTATCGTTAAATATTTCTACTTGTGTTTCATTTAAATGGAAAGGGTGCTGGTGACAGGAACCCGACATTCATTCTTCAACGTTACCATTCAATATAATTGGACTTACATGATCTGAAAACACAATTCAGTTCATGGTGATAGTTGGAACCAAGATCATTGTCTGCCTTCACTATTCTCATTTGGTTAATCAGACGAAATGAAGTACTCCTATTGCAAGCAAGCGAATCACATTAAGTCAATTAGAAGGAAACTATCAAGTGGTAAGCTCCGTCATAAGACTGCATTTCCTCAATTTCATTGCACTACAAAATGCATACAACGCAGACACAAAAAATCACCCCACGTCGTAAGAAAAGCAACTTCAATCTATTTAATGAGGTTTTCTTGACAAGACCATACCAAGGCCAATGCCATGCAATCCCAAAACTAATACAAGTGCAACTAGCTTGAAAAAAAGCGGAGCAATTTATACGAGCAAAGAACTGATACAAATATCCAAGCAGTTTTTCATCTTGGACTTATCTAAGAGGAGATCTTTAGAGTCCTATCAGAATAAAACCAGATAAATCGGTAGAGTGGACTTAACTTTTGAGAAGGAGGGTGGGGGCAGAAAGCTCATCTCAATCACCGATGCAATACCACGAAAACGGAAAGCTGAAGGCTCATGTTGGACATACCTATATTGTCTGTATAATAAGGCAATACTACTGACACTAAGACGCCAAATCCTGTCTTATTACATTGCATTGAATTTCCCTACAGCAGTTAGATGGAAGTTCTACCAAAGAGCAGCGAACCATTAACTTAGTCGGCAATCGACGTTATTGCCATCCTCTAGTCAGTTCTTTGCACTTCAAATACTTCAAACTACCCAAGCAATGCGGGTATGAGTTACTTTCATAGACTGAATCATTGGAACGAGGAACCTGGAAAGTCTTTTATAAGCAAGCTCAATAAATGTAGACGAGGTGATACAAGGCTTATAACTTCCCACTTTCACTGCTAAACATTCCAATTTCCCCTCTACATCTGCATTCGATTCCAGACACCAACCGTCCAGAAAACCCATTTCACCAAAACGGACACGAAAGAATACCAAGAAGGACGAAGATACTTTGTATTTTCGTGCAATTTTGATATGTATTATGGTTATTAGAAGAACCAAAATGGTTCTTAAGTAAAGAAGCCCGGAAAATGGCAAAAGTTTTAGAAAATCCGGAAGAAAGTATCGTTACTTCCAAGTGGCATCCTAGGTGTATAGTTGCATCCATTACCATCAAAAGCAATTTGCTGAATATCAGTATCATGTACAACATTAAATACAGTAGCTCAACATTCAACCATTGAACATATAATGCCTCCAAAGACTCGGAGGTGAAAGCAAAGTTTTGAACACTGAAGATGAAGAAGAAAGTGCTGAGGCAGAGTAATTTTCCATCCTTCAGCTAACTCAGATGCTTACCACTGATATGAAGAGTTCCATTAGGGGAAACGCTAATCCTTCCATTATTCCCACCTTCCAAAGACAATTCCATTCCATCCTTGAGCCATTTAACTGATGGAGTTGGAGTCCCTGTAACTTCACATGGGATAGTCGCCATACTCTTGATGGGCAAGGTTTGATTTGTTGGAAGAATATTGATAATCGGTGGGGGGACTTGGTCTTGCGAGGTGACTTCTAATCGAGCTATAACATCTTTGGAGCCAGCAGAACTCAAAGCGCTGCATACATAAATACCCGAATCATCTCTTTTCACTCCTTGAATCCGAAGAGTTCCCGCAGGGAGGAGGTGAACGCGAGGGTTAGACGGATCATCTTGGAAAAAGTATTGCGTGCTTCCTTCTTTTCTCCACCGAATTTCTGGGATAGGATTCCCAGTCGCACTACACTCAAATTTCGCCACTCCATTCAGACCGATTCGCACGTCTCGTGGTCGGACAATAAATTTCGGTCTTGCTACAGTGGGGAAAAATAAAATAAAACATGTCAAGACTTTTACAATCAAGGAGAATCATATTATACTTCCCATGCCTTTCGTACACAACAAGTACTCAGCCTATTTACTCTTCGAGCAGCTGAGGGTACATAAATGCTTCATTTCCACTTGGAGAAAGCACTCCCACCACTGCCAAACCAACCCCTCTCTGATTCAATCCACTGAGGAGATGGACACTCAGGGCTTTGAAGATAAAAAGGAAATAGCTCTCTTCTGGGTGTATGAAATTACAAGGGGGAACATTTATCATGAATAACAGGTTTCCTTAGTCAACCCTACTACATACATACAATTGGGGACAGGGACGTTTTATGTACCCCATAGATCCTTGTCTTGTACATGTAATAATTTTTGAGGTTTCCAGAACAAGAAGAATGTCATCTAGTTAAAGATATTCATAGCGTCCGGGGATCACGATCAAGGATTTTTTTATACATTTTCAGCACGATCATCACGTATGAAGTGGAATTGCATTATATTATAATATTTCACCACTGCAAAATCCTCTCAACAAGAGTTTCATGATTCATGAATTAAAAATTCATCAAGGCCTCTTGACTGATAATAAGAATCCTGAGAGCGGTGCTAATGAAAACAGCACGACAGCTCACAGCTCATGACTCCATCACATGGTGACTGACCCAATGGGCATAGGATTAAATGGATACAATGCCTCGCTACATGGACACACGAGACTTCCAGACATACGAGACGAATTTAAAATGCCTGAGCAAAAAATTTCACACCGACTATTATCCATCCATCTCACTTATTCATCCATTGACATCATTGTCTTTGTAAATGGTATATTATTAAGTTACCAAGCAGAATTAAATGGATAAGGACTTTGTTATTATTATCACACTTTTCTACGGAATGCGAGCCACAAGAGAGGCCTTACTTAGACTTTGTAAACTGTCCACGATTCAAACTTTGAAAGTTGAGACACTCCTCCGTTTAACTTAAAGCCCAGCTTGATTGCTTTGAAAAAAGGCTTGTCAGTAGAGAAAGGATAAATGCATGACACGGCAATTCATGACAGGCCAAGTGGGAATCTTTTCTGATATCTCAATCCTTGCCTTCTTTCTTCGACTAGAATAACGGATAGATTACCACTACGCCATTACTCAGTTAACATGTTATCATTAACCTTTTAACAAACTTAACCACCAGAATAGGCCATAAGCCGTGCATCTCTCGTTTCTGCTTTTATTACAATATATTATACAGATAGTATATGTAAAGGGTCTTAAGTGTTGCTCCTGTTGTCTGCAGTGAGGTTTTATTAATAGCCCTGAAAGTGAAACTGAGGCTAAGAATGCTTTATTGAGTGAGACTTTTGAACCATTATTTAACCTGGGTATCGTCCCATCGTTCCCCGTCAGTAGTAAATATCATCATGGAACATGGTGAGAAACAGTGTCAGGCCGTTTAAATGAAATACACTCCTTGTTTTAATTCCAAGTGCTTGTGGTCTCGTAGAGGTCTTATCTAAGCCACTTCATTCATCGTTTTATCACTTCATCATGTCTTTCTATACACTGACATCAGGAGGGGCTTCTCCATCCTTTCTCCAGCAAGTCTCACATCTTACTTTATAGATCACTCTTTTCAAAACATTTTACCATCTTCTCATCTCAAAATTGTTTAAATTGTTAAAATCCATCCATCTACTCTCCTTCCCCTTGAACTTGAGACACTTTCTGCTATGGAGCACTGGCTATACATATTGCAGCACATTCCACCTTGGAATGATTAAAAACTGTATGTGTGTGCACAAACAAGCCTTCATGTTTCTCTGAATTTCATTCATTTCCACACTCGTATTTAATCTAAGATCTACAAATAGACTGTGTAATGTCTCGCAACTGAAGCTATGTCACTAAACTCCATACTACTAGCTGCTTTTAGATGAATATTTACTTTAGCCTTTACGTTTTATTTCAATGAACAGTGTGGAGTTTAGCTTTAGAGGGTTTTGTACTAGTAACTGCAATGCAGTTGACTGTAGTTTTCCTAGATGTTGATTTGATGATGATGATGAAGGTTGCCTACAAGAAACTTATCCTGGGAGTTAACGTAAAGTCAAAAGACCGTTCATCATGTCTTCTTTTCCAGTTACTTGTGTGAAGAGCAAGGCAAATACTTAATTGGCTTCTTTTTCAATCGATACTCTCATTATGTGGTTGAATCCACATTTATAAAACTGCTAGATAAACTGAAGAAAAAGCTGGAGGATGGGAATATGCACCGGGGCATCTAAATCCCTATTGAACCTTTCGTCTTCTCGACTGAAGAGGCAGACAAGGGAAGATACATTTGTAGGATAATAGGAAGAATACAAGAGGGAAAAAACTTTGCTTAGCTCTCCATTAGTTCTATTACCACAGAGGATGGGATCAAATTAAATCTTTCCTTTTCTGGAGAGAAACTTTAGAAGGAGTCGTCAGCAGTAGTTAGTT
Organism: Agrenia bidenticulata; assembly: GCA_034694785.1. Taxonomy (NCBI): domain Eukaryota; kingdom Metazoa; phylum Arthropoda; class Collembola; order Entomobryomorpha; family Isotomidae; genus Agrenia; species Agrenia bidenticulata. The sequence goes on from JAQFYM010000367.1 coordinate 19,638, forward strand.
GGCAGTGGTAGTGAGTTGACTTTTTCATGATCCTCAACGTAAGATATTTAAGAGTTACGATCTCATTATTTTTAGGAGAGGAAGAAATCAGACTTACAATGAACAGTAAGATGAGCACTGGCCCGTATGCTCCCGAGATCATTATTTGCTTGGCAAAAGTACAGCCCTTCATCTTCCGGTCGGGCATCCTTTATTCTCAATCCTCCATCGATCGACTCTGTCCGACCGGCAGGCATATTTAGGTCTTGACGATACCAACTCACTTCAGGAAGTGGCATTCCACGAACTTCGCATTGGAACAGGGCTGTGTCACCAACCAGGACAGTTTCATCTTCAGGCTCTTGGTTGAAAATTGGTTTCTCTGAAAATTTGAACGAATAGGTTTTATTCAACCAAGAATACTTTCAATAATTAGGACGACAAAAATAGTTTCTATACTTCTAAAAGTTAAACATTCCTACTTTTTGTTTTCAGGTCATTTCAATCGGACATTTTTATATCTATGAAATTTCTACAAACTCTTGAATGAACAAATAAAAGGCTTTCCAGATGAATTATTCTTCATGCCTATATTCTGTAGCTAATTAAAAAATTTCATTTGGAGTTGAATTATTCTCTTGTTAATAAGCATCTTCCTAAGAGATTTTGATGAATCTGCCAGGAGACCTTTCACAAGTTTAGACTGAAATTGAATGCCTCATTTCAAGGCAAAGTTGAAATTGTCAAGTTTATTTCCACTTACGTTGAACGCTAAGTATAACTTCTGGAGAACTCCTCGTTCCAGCAATATTAATTGCTAGGCATTGGTACCGTCCTGCATCCGCCGCCCGAACATCTTTGATGACCAGATTTCCAATATCATTTGTAATTCGAGTGCTGCCACTGGAAAAATCAAAAGGGCATCATCTTATATTTGCTCGTGATTTGGTTCAGTTTATAGCTTTTAGTTTCAATTACAAGCTATAGACAACTTTAAAGATAAAATAACTCTCGAATTATTACATGGACTTATAACCCTTTCAAACTCAAAAATCAGCCCATAAGTATACACTTAAACTTCAAGGGGCAAAAGTATTTAATTCGATAAAACTTTTAGATTAACTTCAACGCGCCTTCCAGTCTTTAGTTGGGCAATCCCAGCTGCTTTTTATTGAACTTGATAGGGTAACTTTAAGCATTAGGAAAGTTTATCTGAGAGTTGCTCATCAGGGCAGGACTTACCTGGATATCCGGGTCTCCACATTCTGCCCATTTTTATGCCAGACAACTTGAGGCTCTGGTGTTCCCCTGGGTGGCTGGCATCTGAAGACAGCAGTTTCGCCCACAAGTACTTTAGTGTTCTGAGGCAATACCCGGAATTCATCTCGGATCACTGTAAACATAAAAAAGTTACGGTTTTAATGAAAAACTCCCTTATAATGCAACATAAAAGATACATACCATCATATACTTGTATAAGAAAGAATAGTAACAATGCAATGCCCATTTATCTCAATCAAAGATCTTCCCTAGTTTTTTAACATCAAGTCCAAAATAATTACATCCAGCACTAACATAACCTTAATCAACTTAATCTACGTCCCTTTCGTTGAAGGGAGTATTTGTTATCTAAACTCGCAACTGTTCGCACAATAATACACACTGCCACTCGATGTAAATTAATTCATAGGGAAAAAATAATCATAAGAATAAAACTCCCTAAAATAACACATAGCATTTGAATTTGGACGCCTTGCCCCGAGCATTTCAACGCACTCGGGACTTTAATTTCAAATCTATCTAAAAGGGCCAGCAAATGTTACACAAAACTAGGCATGGTTTCATATCAAACCATCAAGTATCCATTTATAGCAAACAGGCTTATTGTGGGGCAAACACCTGATATCATGTTACAACTAAATTATAGCAATTATCCTCAGAAATAGCCCCCTCCAATGCACTTGGATATCAAATTCTAACAGATGGACGATCACAACAATTGTTGAGAGTTTAACCCTCAAACCCTCTAGCTCTGCTGAATCATTATTAATTTTATACCAAGGGTCTAGTTGAAAGTGTACCATAAGCTTCCAAAGCATTTCTTTCATTAAATTCAACGTGATTGAATATTTTATACAATTCTATTATAACCCGTTCATTTTATTCCCCTTTGTGCATGCACATTTTTGTCAGAGCTCTAAGTACATTCAATGCATTCCTAAGCAGCAATATTATCGCATGCCTGACCTGACTTGAAGTTTGAAACCATTGAAAATGCCATGAGTGTGCCGGGTCGACTTGCACCCTTCCATATAAAATAAAGGGGTGAGTCGAGCAATCATTTTGTATGATGTCAGTACTTTACTTTACTCCCGGACCTCATTTTTACCAAAAAAAAGTCCCGCTAGGCCGTCCATCATCCTCCGAGTTAAAAACTCTGAATCATTTTTATACGTGAGTAATATCCAACTAGCCAACATGATGTGTGAATGCAATAATAACCCTATGGCACGAAATCAACCAGGGGTTCCCCCCAAAAAACGATCCATCGTGAGCATCAAGTACAGAAACATTGGAAAGGACATGACAGTCTTAATGCTTTTTAAAATAACATATTGCTCATTGAACTCAAACTGACAGAACTCTCTCCTCTCCTTAACCCCAAAACCTGATAAAAAACACCTGGAATCTCGGAAACCCAACGAGGTTCAAAGTCCCCGACTCAGTGATGTCCACCGTAGTTAATCCAGGAGGTACCACGATTACCCTCTTTCCATGACCTCACAACCTTAACTAATCTTCCAACTTCTATCAAACTTATCAAAAAGATTTCTAATTCCAGGCTCCCTGCCTCGCATAAATATCCTCTTCATCCTTATTATAATCTTCAGCGGATCATCCGGTTCTTTCAGAGTCAGCACATGAGCCATGTGGGATCAGGATATTTATTCGAGTATACAATGCAAGCCACACTTGAGGTCCTTAAAACCTTAACTAAGGGAGCAGAATGAATAAGGACAAAACCAAAAATCTAATGAAAACATAATAATTGCATAGACATGGAACTACCTACAAAAGTATAATCCTCTTGAACAAGAGCCCTTCAATGAGACCATGTGTGTGGGGGTATAGTTTGCTGTGTACATCGAAAAACTTGTTCATTCATGGCCGAATGGGAAGAGCATAACTGGTGACTGGGACTGGACCCTTGTGAGGTTTACCTTTTCTATTGAATATATTGTTTTTTCAAATATCACAGATGAAAAGCCTGAGCCTTTATGAGCGAGGCTAGCTGCCTAGCCTAATTCACCATTCCGGATACTTTGGTTTAACATTGCATGAATCATAATCCCTGATCCCTAAAATCTAGGAAACTAGATATCTGCTAGTAAACCAGGTTTTTCCGTATTGAACCAATTCCTAATTTGAAGACTTCACCTCCAAAATCCCTCTTCCACTCATTAAACTTATTCATTCATCCATCCTTCAACATTTCAATCTGCGTTAAAAAAGGAATAGCTTTTTTCGTGTTTACAAATTTTACTATTTCCCATCACAGCTAAACTACTTGATACTTAACCATTTCCGGTCTCCTAAAAAATTGCCGGGACTAAATTGGGATTTTTATGGTAAACTTTAAGAGAGCAAGGCTATTACTAAAAGCCCCTGTAAAAATCGACAAATATCTATTTGTTTGAACGTGAGGAATTCAAAAATCAAGCCAAGAGGAATCTTGTAAAAAGACAAGAATAATCAGGAGGATGAGACAAGCCGTCAAAGTGTATACAAGAACCAGGATGAGATATCTTGACAAATAGCTAGCAGCTATGTGTACAGCTCACAAAAAGGAGCATAAAACGATAAAGCTATTTAAACTGTAAATCCACGTGGCAATGCAATGGCACTCGGCTTATTTTCCGTTTCCTATTTCCCACAAGACTTATGTCCCATGTTGTGAAAAGGATAAATTGGCAAAAATGGCTAATTTTGTCAATACGCGAATCGTCTCAGAACATTATATGAGGATTTTATCTCCAAAGACACGCTGACTGTCGAGTGTCGAGGCTTTTATGTATTTACGCTTCCATGTCACTCACACCACTATTTGTTCTGTGGGTGTTTCGTGGGTTCTTGTCGTTTCTTGTGTTTATGAAAAAACAGTCTGTGTGCTTACAACTCGTACGAAGACCCTGCAAGTTACCACAGATGAAGAGATATAAAGAGAGCGAATGGTTAGTTAAAATAAGTTGGATTTCACTCGCTCTATGCACAAATACTGTTGAGTAGTAAAATTCCCTCTTTAATAAGACGTTGTTGAGGAGGAAAGGATCCCAGCACCCAGATTCAACGAGGATCTGATAACTCTCAAGTATATCATAAAATAAGACAAGTCTTTTTTTAAGTTTTTCCCAAAGTATTTTTTTTTACTTCTTTACACTTACATTTTCAAGACGAAGAGGCGTCTCAACTATCTACCAAAATACAATATAGCAGTTTTACAAGTTTAAACTCCAAGATCTCTCGTTGTACTCACATTTCTGCTCTTTTTTATCCATATATTTCTGAGCAAGATAAGCCGATCCAATCCAATCCAGCTTAGCTAACTTCGATTGAATCCTTCTTTTATGCGATAGTCTTATCCATCTCTTGTCGGAATTTCCATAAAAAATACGATGCACTTAAAACTAACGATCCCACCTTCCCTCATGAATACCCGACATAAAATCTTCAAGATACACTACAAACGACCAAGAGAAAGGGATTGAAGTACCTATGTGTTTTTATCCTACTATTGCAACGAGATCCCATGCCTTACTGAATTAAATTACCTTCTTTCATTTTGCAAGATTCATTACTACTGCAGAGACTTTCTCTCGCATTTTTACACAAGGTGGATTCAATTTCAATACAGGCCATAAACAGGATCATCCATCCTCGATCCTCTCGATGTGGATTTTGGGTTAGAAAGTAAATAAAGCCCGAGTATCTTGTAAAAAATGTAGGTAAGGATCCCCTAACCTTTTTACAAGTCGGAGAAAGGAAAGGAATGACTTGATAAACCAAACCGCTAAATGTCGAATGAGGTAAAAAGGGGATTGAAAGTGAAATAAAAAGATCTCAATGAAAAGTGGAACATTCACAGCCATTTATTACAAAATCCTACCATCTTTAATCTCAACATGTTCCCGAGGTTGTTTGCATGGGCATTTTCCTTTAACTCTCTTTGAGTTTTTTGTGCAGAAAACAAATTTGGTCTAGTATACGAACTCTAAGAAGACATCAAATCAACTATTGAAACTTTATGTTCAGATCCACATGATCCGTACGAATATTTTTTGTACGCTTCAAAAGGTTTAGTTTATACTTCCTTTTCCTATCTGTGTTTCATAGCACTCAACTCATCATTACAACTCATCCAGCCCAGTTTATTTTTGGTTTGGTTAAATTATCCCAAGGGAAGGGAATGTTTTTGAAGATTAAGACCACCAATAAGCATTCATCCTCCTCCTGGTACAACTGAAACTCCTACTACTTCAAAGTCAAAGTCAAGTATTCAAACCTTGGATCGGTATGATGATGATGCCCTCATTCACCAAGACAGACAGACACTTTCTAAACCCACAATAATCTAGTGGTATCACTACATCAGCTCCATGTCAAATTCAATCATCCTTACTCCACTTTAATGTCAGTTCGGGCACCGCACCCGTCAGAATTTTCACACCGTTTTGAATATCAATTAAAACGAAAGGAAGATAACCGTTTCGGTTTAAGTCCCAGAAGCCACAATCCTTATAAATAGGTAGTGTGGAGATACAGTTACCGGTTACACAGGGAATTAAAACTGTACAAAAGTATACCATCTACTAGAATAAGTACCTCGAATGACGATTAAGGCACATCGTACAATATATTAATTCCTTATCTAATCTCACAAAGACGCTCCTGTCAGTGTCAAATGGTCATGACAATGATTATTCTGATACAACAGATGATGATTGGCTTACGAAAGACAGCTGAATAGGCAGAACTGTGAACTGCCCATAAAAAGCCCTTCTAGCTATCAATGCTATCATTCCATTTTTTATTTCAACATTCAAGAGACATGAAATACCTTGAAGGAAAGGAAACCTCTGGTCATAATTTTGAAATGGGCAATTCCAAGTCGATAAATTAACCTGGGCTGAACATCTTGGGGGGCTCTTGACGCATGGCACTCAATCTATTACTCTAACTACTAGAGATAATAAACTCAGAAGGAATGATTCATAATCTTGATGATCCATTGCCAAGGTAAGAGACTCTATAGATGGTCAAAAGGTCATCATCAGAGATGACGATGTGTGGACCGGAAAAAAACATTAACAACTTTGCCCGGAGATGGACACTTTCATCCCAGCGGACTTTATTCGTGGTACGATCATAATTCATTTTTGTCATGGACACACATAAAAGAACTGCAACCACCAGCGGTCCAGTAAACCTGCATGGCTCGGCATACTTTCCAAGTGTACAATACAGTTTCACCCACTACCATTTCAAGTTACAAGTCCGTGGTCGTCCCCTCAAAGATGAAGTGATTCCATGGAGTCATTTTTTTAACATCTCTAGAAAGAATCTTTCATACCTCCTTTATCACCCGGACATTTATGACATTAACTGACATGGTGCGATATAAAATTGATAGAGGAAATCATAGAACTTGAAGTCAATTCTGACTGCAGTGACGGGATAAAAAAGCAGCCCTTCCCTCCAAGCAGGAGGGAATCAAAGGAAGGTGACGGGAATGAATAAAATGATAAATCCGTAAGTCTTCTGAAATCTCCTGTACATGTGTATCTTTCAGCTTGTCTCCTACTTGCGGTCTCTCTTATTACATGGTTCGGGTATTAAGGATGTATTTTACATACGCCACTTACTTGTACACACGAACATCCTACAAATTCTTCCTAAAGAATCTATATGTTTTTTTTGCCCGTGTCTACTTATGCAAATGCTGGGTTAAATTATACAGAAAAGTCTGGAAGGTGAATAGGGTATGCATAAATCTTCCCTACAATCATCATACAGTCGTCAGCTGTGCAATCATGTCACTAGAAGAGTAAAGCAAGAGTTAAAGAGGAAAGGTAGACAAATAGTAAACACGCCAGGAAATTTTCAATCACAATTAATAGTCAACTTGGAAGGGGAGACATTAGGCTAATATTCATCATCATCCCTCGAGTTTTACTTAGCTGATGTCAATTTCTTTCTGCAAAGCCACACTTGCTTGCCACCCGCTTCGGCATTTCCATAATATTCCATACGGACTTCATTCAACTTTACTCTAACTCTATTGAATCTTGGATACGCTTTCCACTCAAGAATCAAAAGATAGTCAAGCGGATTTCTCGGCACAAAAAATCCTCTAGACATGCATATGCCTATTTACATGCAAAATATTTTTATTTCTAATCTCTACTGCTGAGCTCAAAATAAGCTGTTCCATGCTGTGAGATGAAATTAGCTTCCTCTCTAGTATTTCTACTAGAAAATTAAGACTCCAGATTTACAAAACAAATCTGAAGACATAATTTGGTACCCCCTTGGGTTTTTCCAGTGCTCATCAATCAATCGGCCCTGCCAAAATTACACATGTTCAATATTGACTTCTTGTTAGCGAATCTATAGGCTGTACTGATAAACAATTTTCAACAGAGAAAAGTTATGCATGACTCCAAAATAGCTTAACAATCTTATTGCTTTTATGTCAGAGTGAAGAGCTACTTAAATGGAGATTTCTCATTGCTCTGTGACAATGGAGGAAAACAGCGTGTCGCCGTGATTGGTGATTATAACAATGAGAAACAGACACCCTTATATTGGAACAAGGATCGTAAAACCAATTGCTTCCTTCGCACTAAAATCTACCCAGAAACACATGATAATGACTTCGACGAAGGATGTGTATTGAGAAAAGGTATAAAATTTATGGTAGAATGCACGCGTCGCTTTTAATTTCATAAAATTACATCTCACTGTGTTTTTTTCCCACACACCCGCATTCATACAATTCCCTAAGTACTTTCTCCGCATATAGCTCTTGCATATTATTTGTTGTCTTTATTACCTGTGGGCGAGTAATAAGCAATAAAAAGAAAATACTGCATATGATACCAGCAAAGCAGCTGCTGTGACATAATGAACAGACAAATATTTTGGCTCAATTCTTATCGAATTCCTACCATCCATTGCCATGGTCCATGTGCTGTAATATCACTCAAAATGATTGTGCTGGAACTAGTAAAGATATTAATGCATGATGTATGATGGCTATCTCACAGTCTCATCCGACTTGAATGTTTTTTCTATTATGAAATGGAAAATATTCAATTATTCATACAGCAAGCAAACAGAGATTCGTCCATTCGTAAAGGCACTAGAAATCCCATGCATGTCAGCCTGTATGACTAAGTTTTGAATCTAAAAGATCCGAAATCTCAGTAACTGGTATTTCATTTGTTCCCATTGTGAGTTCTTCTCTGTATGATTCACTCCATCCCGAATAATGAAGATATAACGAAAAAATTCCTCTCTTTCAATTTTTACCCTTCATTTCCCTTTATATCCCAATCTCCTTTTCATTCTCAATTCGGGAATACATTTATAACTACACCTTTGTCTCGAATATGCAATCACTCAGTCAGTCAAGCAGTCAGTCATTCTGTCCAGCGAGGCATAGGGCAAATGTCAATAGCACATTCTCAGAAGTCTGGAGAGACGAAAATCAATAGTGGGACTTTTAATAATTCTTAAAATGCTCTCAGCTCTCATGTATTCACTAACCTAGATTGAAGCTATGAAATCCTGCATACTAATTGAACAAGCTACTTGGATTTTGAAATAGGAGATTGAGCCCAGATCTTTCCAGACAATCTCTCCATCTTAGACAACAATGTTATAAGCCATCTCAAATTTCGTTTAAATCCAAAACGCTTCTAACTAGCCAATTATCCATCTAAAGTTACATAACTAGTCCTACTCAACCCTAATTTAATAAGCTATCCAGGCAGAGCAGAGCCGTAACTCCTGTATGCATTTCCATAATTTCAAGGGGAAGGGGGATTTCACGCTGAATGATTCCAAATTCGATCAAGTTTTCCGATAAGGGAAGCACAAAGCACAAAGTTTTCAAAGTAGGCATACAATGTGATATGTACCTGGTGCCTGGATGTTCAATAAAATATAGGTTGCTACTATTTTGTCCATCCATATTCCACAACACCCCATGCATTACCGACTACCAACTACCATCGCATCAACTATTACTGAATTTAGTTATAACGAGAACCCGATATCCTTATCGTTGCTACCCTGACTAAATAAATTAAATGAGTCAGGGCAAAAGGAGTTGCTCCCTCTTTGTATCTCTACTCGGTAATTTGGAAGTCAGGGAAAGGTTTTCCGTTCCTATTTCATACATAATCTATCTCCCTTCTTCCTTCATGTGTTATTATCTGAATTATTATGATAGTTCAAATGGAGGAAATACAACACCTGAAAAGAATCCCATCATGATCGTTAGCTCACCTTTCATGGCTGGCTACAAAAGCAAGCCAATATCACCTTATAGTATAAGGTAAGGTATACTTTGGAAGTAATAATAATACAAACATTACTCCAGCACGATGAACTTATATGCACCAAACTTTCAAGAATAGGACAAGGTGACAGGTAAGGTAATCATGGGCACTATTTCATCTCTCCTACCGGGCACCCGTCCAATAATCCTTATCACAATGTGTTACTAAAGCAGACACTATTTCACATATTATGACCCTTGTATATTATACCTATAAAAGGGCAATCATAAAAGGTCCCTTGAGTTGACGCTAGGAAAGTAACCATAACCAACAAATAAAGTACATTCTAAAATTCCGAGAATTTTTCGAGTTTTGGAGTTCCTGCCATCTCAAATACAAAACTTTGCCATGTCAAAGAAGTATGGATCGAGCATTACCAGGAAGATTAAAAACACAAAGTTCATTGCTCTGAAAGCATTTCAAAAGGGACAGCTAACTTGATATGAACGTGTTTCAAGGCTCCTTGTACAGAAGATTTACAATATGCAAAGTTGGCACTGTTGCAAACCAAGTTCGAAATGAAATATCTAATCAAGAGAAATGATGGAAGAATCAAGATATCGGTGTGATTCCAAGTGGGTAAATCAAAAGGCCTGATTGCAGTCAAGTGTCTGCCGTGGTGGTATAATGAGATGACAAACGGAATGTAGGTGTCCATCAAAGATCAGATGTAAATGCTAAATCGCTAAATGGACAAAAAACCTCGAGTACAATCCTTCTTTGATGGCCATGCATGTACGAGTACTACTGTGGCATTAGCAAAGAAAGAATCTCGTTTTGATTCATTATCATTAAAGAGTCATTTCATGTCGGATTGATTCCACTATCATTTGAATCTTCTTTTGAATGGCGAGTAGGAATACGCACATTTTTCACACCCTTATCGAACATTACGTTCACAGGAATGCGTCATGAATTAAAGATGTACATAAGCATATACATGTACAATATTCCCAAGATTATTACATCTTAAATTTACATCAGCTTATACTCATATAATAGCTAAATTAGAGATAGAATATTTAGTAAAGCTCGTTCCTTCCAATCAGACAGCAGATTTGAAATATAGCAACTTGCAATTTATCAGGACATTTTAGAAGATATCACTTCTACATATACACAAGGGAACTGATTCTCATCACGCACTTTCAGACTGTAGTAAAGCCATACGAGCATTAACATGAAATGCCATTCAATATTGCTCAAAATGTCAGCACAATCAACAATACCCAATCCATCTTGAATACGGCTCCACACACCACAATTCAAATCGTATGAAACTAATGAAAAGTCCACAATGCACAAGTTCTAAGTCGAGCCCACGTGCGACTTCCAATTAATTCAAACATCCTTAAAATCTACTGCAGTCCTCTCGATGTGAAAGCCCTATGCACTATGCAAGTGCTGGGGAAATTGGCTTGACAAGCAGGTGAATAAGGTACACAAAACAAACGCATCCTACACATAGCATAATGACAGGCCAAAATCCACTCATTACTTACACACACTCTCCCTGTCCCCATAAAATATTAGAGCTCTTTAAAACCAAACTAACCTTCAGAGCTATTGTATAAGTTCATATTTTCATTCCATCCCTATACACTCTATATATTGACAAAGATATAGAACATTGAATGATAAATATCCAGTCTTCATTATTCTACAAGCCCAATCCTTTGAAACCTTTCGAATTAAACAATGTCAGCTCCCCCATGTACAGAGTAAGCTCGGACGGAGATTCATCCCGGTATTAGTAATATTCCCACTCGCCGCGCCAGCTGAACTGTAGGGGAGACTTCTTGTAGGTGTCGGTAAGTTGGAATGGAACATGGCATGTACAAGCCTTAGCTGCTTTTATACTGTACCGAATCCTGTGGAAACGTCTATCGGAAATGTCATTTACTACCTTCCATTCATCTCTTCCTCTAGCATAGAACTCATTGGAGTCAGTGACTGACATGGCTTCCAAACTACTAATGTGAAACTGCAGTCGTCAGGATATTCCAAGGATGTGTATGCAAGTACACCAGGCAGATTTGAATCCCCTTGCCCTTGGAGAAAATCCCCTGGTCGTATTCCACGCACATTCTACGCAACACTGCAAATAATGACTTGAAGAAAGAAATCCACTTGTACCGTAGTCAAGGCTGTACCTGGTAGTTAGCTGAAGATTTACCATAAGAGTATCAAACAGAGAAATTTCCACCCTAGACCTTCGAAATAAGGAGGAGGCAACTGGTAAGTCAAACGACGGAGGGGGCCCGCTATCCAACGACCGTCTTAAGGACATGAAATCAAGCTATAATAACAATAATAATAATTCAAATGAGAACAGGCTGAGTTGACTTGAATCACGAGGGTATTTAACTAAGACGGGGAGGAGGAAGGAGGGGTTGGCTTTTATCGCACTTCTTAAATTCACAACATCCGAATGTAAAAGAGACAGAAGAGAGACAGTTTGGTGAGAAAGGTTCTTTAATTACAGAAACTATGGCTCCATGCATGTTAGCTAAGCAACACTAAACCAAACTAGTACACACTTCTTTACTTTAATAATTTCTCATCTCCATTCTTCAGGCTTTATTATCTTTTCTTCTTCGGCCTCGGTGGTAGAATCTAGCTTTGAGTTTTGAGCTTTGGAGACTTTCAGAGACGTTAAAGTTGAAAAGATGCAGTTATGGAATATCAAAAGTATATATGGATGTATGTATCTCAACTTTTCTCCTAAGTCTTCGTCTACTTTTGTCTTTTGTCTAATAACTCTTTATCTTCATCTTGGCATTCGTGTTATTAAAGAATTTCTACTTATTTTTGTTCTCGAAATGAAATAAACGGATGAAGAAGAAGATGGGATACCGGGATATTGTTGGGAGAAGTAGTTGCAATGAAAATTTTGTAGAGCCCAGAACAAGGAAAGAGATGATGAAGGACTTTTCACTTTTAAGAGTTTGCATCACCACTTCATCTTCATCATTCCCCTCCCTTCATTGTTCTAATACAATGCCTAAATTTTAGTTTCTTAGTGCAGAGTTAACTTGAAGATTTTATCAAATGGATACAATATAAATTTCCTCTACTCTTGACTCCAGCGACTAAGCTTTTTGTCCACCGTTCGGAGCAAAATAAATCTTACTAAGAGCCAGTCTGGTTTTGCAAATCCCATTCCATTAAGAATTTCGTGGTCACTGGTGAAAGCCTTTGGTAGAAAACTCGAAAATGTTGCGAACTCGCTTCCGGCCATACGCCATACGACAAGTTCCAACTAGACAAAAGTTGAATAAAAGAATAAGCCCGAAACACAAAGAATAACGTATGAATGAACATTAAACTAAAATCTGAAGAAACTTATTGAGGCTAAGTTGAGGTCTCCTCGGGTTAGAACTACCAACAGCTAAACGAATAAAAAATCAATACTATCACTAAGGGGAGAAAGTAAGCCGGCGGGCAAAAAATCGAAACAGAATTTAGAGATATTTAAGCTCCTCAGTGGTATGTACGTTTATAAATGTTCGTGTGTAGGGAGTAGAAATAGAGGCTTCAACTAGGGTAGTAAATCATCATCTATCTCAAGCCAGCAAAATAAACTCGTCATTTTATACCAGGACGAAACCCAAAAGTGTATTCTCTAGTGACCGAAAAATGAGCCCAAATAAATAGGAGCCAGGGAATTGGTAAACCCATAACAAAACACACGTCATCTTTTCTCTATAATTTACTTTCTTCCTGTCCTTTCATATTTGGTAACGTGAAAGTTCCACACCGAGGAGATATCATATCCCCCAATTAGGCTCACAGCCTGTACTCTTAACAAACATTCTAATACACCGCAAAAAAGTTTCAGTGGCCCTACTTTTTCCGCCGAAAATGGTAGGGACTGAAACCATCATCATACTTATTTCAGGAGCGAATTATCTACATCCCTTACAAAATTATAGAAACCCCTAAATCCAAAATCATCAGAGCACAATACGGGAACATTGTACCAGAGCGCCTTCTTCCAATTCCAATCCACTAAAAATAACTTTCTTTCATCATAGGAATCGGATGCTTACCAACCACGTAGCCAAGGATCCACAAAAAGTAATAAGGGAATGCTTAGCAACGGACAAGACGCGTAAGTACCTCTCTTCTACATGTTTATGTTCCTTTCCCCATTAATTCCATATGCTTCCATTGAATGTTGAATCTCGCCACCATCCTACAAGCCTATACAAGCAACTCTTCAACTACGAGTCTACGACTGGAAATTCCACATCTACTTTCCTCAAACTATCTACAATACAAGTTTCAAATCTTAAAAGCTGACTTTTATTCCTACATATTGCAAGAATGTTTCTTGAACTCGACAAAAGACACTCACCATGTGGGATACAGTACCCACATCATACAGAGACACTTTTCTCCAGCATATAGATCCCTGAATTCCTAATACTGTGTACTTTGAAGCCCGAGTTTACTTTCGACTTATACACGATCCTAAGAACACTGAAAGGATCTTTCTGTTGCCAAACAACCTTTCTCTACCGGGAAGTCAGCTTCTAGGAAAGTGGCCTATTCTGTCTGTGTGTCTCCAAGATATTGAATAAACCGGAATAAAGTGAAATTGACTTGGCTGCTTTTGGTTCTTGTGACTCCACTTTCTCTCTCTCTCTCTCAAGTAATACATCACTCCCTGTGAAAGAAAAACCAGACTACGAAGGACAAACAAACCGAAAACAATTTCTCTTGATGCTACCAATAGACCGACGACCGCGTGCAAATATTATTATGTTTCCTGGGGTTTCTATTTCCGCATTTCCTTACTTTCACAATTGCATCTTTAAAGTCAGAGCAAATCATGCATGAAGATGTACTAAAATATGTATCTACATGTGTGCACGGATTCTATTTTACTTTATTTTATCACGAGACCAAACAGCCAAATTCCCTTTTCCGCTTTCCATTTTGGAGAGCTCAGGATTGGCTGGCCAGGGGAATGCAAAAGACATTTTCTTTAAAGGAAGAATGACAACTTACATCAAGAAAAACAAAGCTTAAAAGAACCGAAATCTCAAACGGACGGAATAGGGAACTTAAGCTATATAATATAGTACCTTCCCATCCTAGTCTCTCTAAGTTATTTCAAAACTTTAATCAAGTCAAGAACCCCTTTTAAGGTTTTCTCCCCTATTTCCAATAATATTGTTGTCCATCCTACTTATTTCAAACATCCGATTTGAAGACACAAGGCAAGTCGGAGTTTCGGGAGAGGAAAAGGGTGCTCTTTCAACTTGGAACTTTTAAATCCAAAGAAGGAGAAATTGGAATGGATGAGGAACAGCTGCCTGCGTCTGTATGCCATGACCTGCACTTACAATCAATGGACTTACAATACTGCCGCCTCGGCCGTGCCCTTTTCTTTCGATTCGACTTCCACGTCCCTTATTCTATGAAATTTACCATTTAAATACATTTTAAATGCCCTTTTCAACAATTACATCAATACATATAGTTGCCTCAATCCTCTCTAAAAGTTTTAAAGAATTTATGAACCCCAGAGGAAATATTTATATGCCATCATATGCGCTAAAGTTAAAACCCCATGGATGTTCCATCACAAACCTCAGTTACACGAAATAATTAAAGGCCTGCATGTATCAATGGTTCTCTATAAATGCCGGGGTGAAATGGCCTTGTTTCGTCTAGGTCGTGTATTATCAGTGGCTTAGCTGACGGCTGTTCTACTAACCACTCATCCATTCCAGGATCTGAAAGAGTTGTCGTGATGTTACAAGAGTGGATGTGTATACGAGTAAAAATATATTGAACAACTGGGAAAGCAGTGCGTGTGCGAGTGAGATGAGGTTGACTGGTAACATGGACCCCAAGTAATTGAAAAATATTGCTCTGGAAAGGGGAAACCGAGTTTCCGTGTTTAGTTCGATCGCCTTGTCGGGGTTATTGGAATCACACCTAATAATAAAGTTTTCTCTCGTCAACAGAACAATAATGTGTACACGAAGAGTGTAGAGCACAGAGGGTTGAAGTAAAAATGTATGATTTTATATAAGGGATGAAAAAAAACTGAAATGCGTTTACTTTGGTTATTGGTTTGCGTTAGGTGAGAGTTTATGAAGAATGGTAGTAGAAAATTGTGCGGTGGTGGACGTGGGCGTCGGAGGCCATGCGGGACGGATTCTTGGTTTCGAGGCTGATGAGGTTCCCGGGTGAAAACAGTGTATGTCTCGGAAATGCATGGGAGACACTCGACTCATTAGCACTCTCCAGTGATTTATGGCAACCAATTTCCAGCACATCACTCGATGAAACCAAACAGTTTTGACAATGGCAAACTCCCTAATTGCTTTTCATGCCTTGATGAGCTGAGATGGCTGAGTCTGTCTTTCATTTCATGAATTTCCATTCTACATAGAATGGGATGGGATCCTCGCCAAGAATCGAACATACACAACTGTCAACTTTTAATTACTTTGCCAAAAACCTATTGATTCATCATTCATTACTTACGCACAACAATGCAAGGACTTGTACTTTCTTGAGTACGAAACTACGCATCACCTAGTCTCATTTTTGCTTAGAGTAGTTAAAAGGATTCAATGCTGAATACATCCATACGTAAACAGAGCCCGAGTCATGCATGGATGGTTAATACATAATAATCTGGTAATTAAATTAACAAAAGCAGCTAGATGTTTGCATACAGAGGAATGCTCGCATTGCTCGGATGGGTTGGTGGGATCCCTATGAATACATAACTTGAATAACGCTAAATCTGAGCAAAGGCAATCATTGCGCCATAATTTAGATCTACTCATCCATACTGCTTCTGGAATATAGAAAATCAAACCAACTCAGCAAAGAAGTCTAATAAACACCCAGAATTTACATTTCTCATTTTCACAGATACCCGGAATGGCAGGATACATCCAGTTACTCTCACTATACACTCTTAACTAAATTTAGTACCAGAGTAAACATTAATCCCTCACTTTAGTGACACTAAAATCAGCCTGAAATTACCATGAATGGTAGCAAGAGAGTCAGAAGGAATCAACTGATTTAGACTGAAAAGTCATTTCCTCTTCAATGAAAATGATGATCCATAAAAGCTGTCAAGCTCGCCTCACGTACCCAATTACGAGGAAAGTCAGCAAGCGTCGAGCAACTGGCCGGTGGTGGTTTTGGTATGCATTCTCTTTTTCTGAGTGGCATGATATCGCTCAAACTCTAAAAATGAAGTGTCATGGTGGTAACAGCTCATTTTCATTTCCATATAAAGAGGTTAATTGCCTTCACAAAACATTCCATCGAATGATCTACCATTTGGGATCGGAAGTGTTTCAACACAAATTAACCTTCTCGTTTGGCTTTGCTTCTGAGGCTGTGGATGCTTCTGATGAGTCATGCTATCCATTTTTCCTAGACGTAAGGTGTAAGGCACAACTCTAAAGAGGAAGCTTTCAAAATTGTAGCAAGTATTTTGACAAGCCCCTAAAAGTTTTTCACCTACAGCGGCTCTTCGTCTTTCAAGTTGTATTATCTACTTAAGAACCATGACCATTCCCAGATCCAATGATCCAACTTCTGAATATGATATTTAATGAAAAAGGTAGGAAAAACTAATAGCGTTCTCTGACAATGAGTGACAAGAGGGCCAGGTGTAAATTTTTTTAAATTAAAAGGATTTGTAAAGTTGTAACAAACTTTTCTTCAAGGAATTGAATGTCTGTCTTTTTAAATAACACTATAATAATAGTGTGTATGAATGTCTGTCTCGCTTTCTTCCTTTCAATGTATTCCTCATTCTATTCTTCATAAGAATTCATAAGAACCTTTTACACTGTAAATGTCTCCTGGCAATATCTTGCTTCTTAGAATGAGGAACAATATGATAAGTGAAGTCAGAAGATCGGTTCAACTTCTAAAGTGAGAAAACCTGAATGACCCTATCAACCTCTATTTCTTTTAATATTTCCATCAACATCATCCCAACACTCCAAAGTCTCTTAACGGGACCCTATTCTTTTCTACCTTCAACCTTCTGGCACTTCTTCATATTATGTTGACCCTACAAGGAGTGATAGGCATTTAAACACTTACCATCACCATCAACCTCAACCACCAACACCAGACCTGTGAGACCCTTTCAAAACTTGAGAGAAAAGCTGTTGGAAGTATCACACTTTACACTTCACTTTAAAAGATGAAAAATAAATTTGAAGGCTTCTTCAAGAAATTTTCCGAATAAGCTTTTCTTATCGCCCTAAACTTATTGATACATGAAGGCAAGCCGATATTGGTCATGGATATACCTTCCAAATTCACAATATTATTACAACGGATTATAAAGCCTTTTCTTTCATTTCGTATTTGGGATGATAATATACCCAAAGGCAAGCCAACAACTTGGGTCGATGTCAATGCCGATTATTTTTCCTATAGGCTTCAACTTTTTCTTCCCTCTGACAGTTTTAAGACCCAATGGAACCTAGAAGTTCGAAGCTCCAGTCTAGTAAACTCCATTATATACTTTTCCTTTCAAAAGGATATGAAAACATTGACACAAGGTCGGGATTAAATTTTTAGACGACCATTATTCTCCTCTTCCGAAGCGGGCTGAGCTCGAGCTGCGTCATAAAATTTTTAGGAGATAATATGATATCTTGCTCTGAATGATAATGCTTCTATGCTATGATAAGATGCTTCGTACGTTCGCATACAAGAATCAAAGTCAGACACACATTTAACACGGAACTCAATCTAAGCACAGGCATAAAACTTGACTCACCTTGTGGGCCTAGGAACAATTTCTCTTATAAATATGAATCCCTATTTTATACCCTGCCTACCCTCTGCCCCTACTATCCGCCAAGGCTCCAACACCTTTAGTAGAACAGAGATCCAATTTACGCATCCTATATACCTCCAGCGAGATGAGATGAAGAGACTTTAACACTACCTATCATGAGTACCAAGTTAACCCAACTTAACATATCTTAAATCACTGCAAGTTACAAGTATAACACCTCACATGACAAGCTGATTTAAATCACACGTCTACTCCAGTCTTCACCATGAAATATCGCCCTATCTCGCCCAGTCAGTTCCATCCGACTCCAACACCTTAAAAAGATGCTTCCTCTCCAGGCACACACCATCCAACCATTCCTGAAGATGTTACTTGTTAGTTGTTAGTTCCAACACTGCCAGAGTAATTTTTTTTCATTCAGACTCACAGAGGAGATATGCAAACTAGCTGACAAGGCTTGTAATACTTTACTTTATCAATATCTCCATAATCCATTCCAGAGCATCGTATTCTTTACGGGAATAAATCACTTTCTGGCATACCAACGCATCATATCGCATCTCATACCATGGCAAATGGGATATGTGTGGAGGTATTATTATTATACGTACTGGAAATAAACTCCTTGTGTATCCACGGCTATCAAAATGCATCTTTAAAAATCCCCTCCTTCTTTTTCTGTTTTCCTCTTCCATGGAGGTTTCCGCCTTGGAGGATAAGGGATTTAGCGAGGCCTCATAATAATTTTCACTTCATGGATTTTAACCATACGATCATGTCTCCTGACACGACATGATATGATAAAACGGGCCCCTCTAGACTCTAGGCAGAAGGAGATGATTTCATAAAACGGAATGGCAGTTTCTTCCTGCTTTTCCCCATTATACCTATTCACTAAGATGAGCCAAATGGCTTGGAATGGAATGGAATCTTATACAGGGGACAAAAAAGTGTGCAAGTTTGTGCTGGCATTGCGTGTTTCTTCCATGGCATCGCGTCGTAACCTATGGGCAAGTCTACAAGTATTTGTATTAGGTGGCTGTTATCTATCTCTTCTCAGGTCTTTCTCCACAGCAATTTCTTAGGAGGACCTTATCTTTAATATAATCACCTTGTGTACTTACCGAGACATTGCACCAGAAGAATGCTTTCTATTCGAGTAATTCTACTAAGAGAGAGAGAGAAGCTTTTTGCAAAACTAAATGGACGATGGTGGTGAGTGAGTAAACTGTAAATTGTAAATGTCTTTCCGTTTCCTTACCTCCAACTTGTAATGTTGCGTTTCGACTCCGGACACTCCCCACTTGATTGCGTGCAATACACCAGTAGGTCCCGCTGTCGGATTCTTTCTTGCCATCAGACACGCTGAGGAAAAATAGATCACCACCGGGGAGGAAGATTCGACGACCATCGTTGGATGGACTGCTGTTCAGCAGTTCACCATCCCTGTACCATTCAATTTTTGGTTCTGGCTTCGCTTCGGATTTGCAATTCAGTGTGGTGGGCTCGTTCTTCTTGACGAGAACATCTTTGGGATGCTCGGTTATCCTGGGAGAACGGAATTGACCTGTACATTAAACAACAGACAAGAATTTAGGAATTTTTCCCACGAATTATTAAAACTTTGAATAACAAGATTTTTTTATCGTATTAATTAAAGAATACCCTGGCGTGATGGTAAATAAACTTGGCTAGAGTTCTTTATTTTTGCACCAGTGGTGTGGTAAATATAAATAAGATAGATGTATTGCTTTCGAGGCTTGACTGACCCCCTGGCAGAACCTAATTATAAGTTACTACACTTGTACGTAGCTTGGTTCTAACAAGTTTAAAACACACATACGATTCTGCTCATGACGATACCTTGTAAATTTCTAGAGTTGAGAAAATTCCACTCAATTCTAGTCTAACATAATAAGGCTAAATAATAACAAACTGCCGGAAAGGCTATCTCCGTCCGTGTGTAATTTTGAGTGACAGCACAAGGGTCATATGAAATTAAAAATTATACGCACGCATAAATTACTATGTGCTCTTACAACTCGTTATAACTCCTTGCACGCAATCTGCATCTGTCAGAGTCAGAGCTCCTGCCGATTCTTCTTCAATCTAATTTTTTTTAATCCTTCAGTTTTCAAGCTTGAACCAAAATCGGGTGAGGTCATTCCATATTTTTCCAATTCCAATCAGATTCATAAATAAATAAAATTGAGACTGAAGCTAAAAACTTCATCAACTTTATTGTTTTCATGGTATCAGAAATCGAACCACTTCTAGATTTGCTATTTCCTGAATGGCAGTTGCAGTTACAATTTCAAACAAGAAGAGTGGATCATAGAATAATTTGAAGCGTGATTATGATCCTGTTTGACTCTCTCCATCCCCAAGGCAAGGCTCAAGTTTAACCCCAGTGTGTAATTTGGGCAGCAAAATGTGCATTTAAATTGGCTTCAATTGGAACACGTCAATGCTGAGATAATTTAACTGATGTGAATGAAACAAAGCATAATGAAATGAAACTCCATCCAGACAAAGTCATCATATATGAATAGCAGCATCGGTACACAGGACCATCATAGAAGCCAAGCCGGAGCAGTATATGGTCTAAATAATGCACCCAACAAACTACAAATCCTCAAGTCAAGTTGGAAACATTAACGAAGAGCCCGTAGGAGCAATAATAATGATAACATGGGAACGGAGCCATACGGAGCTGTCATCATAATTCCTTCCTAATAATTCACAACCAACAAGGAATAAGAGCCCTGTTAACTAATAACTTTTAACTTCGCTCCTCATTCCTCCATGTTCTTAGTCATCTAATCATCTGACATTTTTTAATTGGCATAAAAGCACAAGCCATCCACAGGACGTTCCCTGGAATCATTATAGTAATTATGAGTCCTCACCGAATCCTTGCTATATAAAATGCTACATTTCTTTCAAAATCTCCCCTCCAGCTAGTTGCATTCAGGCTGCTCTGACTATGACTGACGGAATCTTCATTTTTCTCTGTATCTCTTATAGGGAATATGGATAATAAATGTTGTAATGATGAACCCTTCTATTTCCAGCGGAGCATTAAAAAGTTTCTTCCACGTCTGTCTATCTCATGCTCTTTCCTCTACTAATTTATTCAGCATTCTTCTAAATGCTCCTGGCTGATTTCTTCATAAAAGGGTACAAATTGTTTTAACTAACCGTAGGCGTCATTGAATTTCAATTTGTTATGCTTCGGCCGAGACAGGAGTTGGAGCTCATTCAGAAAGTCATAAAAATCTTTGGAATTGATGCATGAACTTCATCTCCGTATGCATCGTGAACACGTGAGCTTTTAACACTTCACACTTTTCACTTCAGCCGGAAATTGGCTCTAATGTATATCATCAGACGCATATAAATACTCATTTGCATATCTTTCTTATTCAACAACTTATATAGGGTTTGGAATCAGAGAAGATTTTAAGATTTTAAGTTATCTGAAGGATGCATCCTGTGTTTTTGGTAACTCGGGTTAATTTTCTCATTATGCATGCACTCGAATATGAAATACGTTTACACCAAAATCTGAGCGTTGATTTTATTTATTCGCAGTTGCATCTCATTATAGATATATTAAAACTCTTTGAGTGTTAATATAGTTAATACTAATGTTTGATTTGTTTAATATACGGTAGCAAAGTGGTTAGCATACTGTGATTGATCTTTAAAACACTTATTAGTTTCAGCATTACCGTTCTTCCTTAATTTATGGTATTTTAATCATAATTAAATATCCGGTATTGTACTGTATAACATTGAAGCAAAAAGCAGTAAATTTCCAAGTCAATATAAACACCATCACGAAAATTAGTCTTCTATATGCACAAATTACTAAGACTTTGGCAAGTAGACCCTGTAGAATAAAATTTAATATTCTACTGTCCTCAATTATAACCTAGCAATGAGTAATCAAAGTGCCAGAGCCAGATTACCACCTTCCCCTTGGCCCTTAAACATAATATAAAAGTTGATTTAATCAAACTTCGTGTGGAGATAAATACATAGAACCTAGCAAACCAAACTCACGTTTTCAACGTCAGAATTTTCATTAAATTACATTGTAGTTTTGATGGAATGTAATGCACGTTAATGCCAGTGCCAGTAATGTAATGTAATTACCACCAAAGATATGCTTTGAATACTTGAGTTGGTTTGAGTGGTTTTAGTTCAGAGAAACTATACTGGACTTGGCAGGCCCACAGCTACTGTTAAACTTTTATGAATAGGGAAGAAAATGTCATTCTCTATTCATGTAAGCCTCATATAACTTTACAAAGTACACCCAATGTACAATGTACATACTATATATGCATGAATTACAGTAAACAAAAAACTTGTGCCATCAAAAGTTTCCGCTTTTCTAAATGAATGGCAGTCAGTTTTGAAGAAAAAAAAGTCAAAGTGATCGGAAAATGAGGAGTGACTGCCATTATGAAGCAGACTTTTAAATCAGCAGTGCAGATCTAAACTCCCCTTAGAGAATTAGCTCGAGTTTGCCTCCCGTCATTAAGAGTCCATGATATGCGTTGGTAATGGCATAATGAATGCAACAACACTCAAGGGATTGAGTGCAAATGGCCCATCTCTGAATTTTGAAGTCAAGCGGCATTCATCTACATCTCCCTTTCATTCAACAAATATCTCAGGTGCCAAAACCGCTGCCAACTCTCACATCCCTATACCACTTCCCTTCCATTTCCTTTCTAACTCGAGCTTTAACACAGCAGCACCTCAAATTTGCATTAAATTACGATGCAATGCGAGCACCACCGGTAGGTACCCTTCTACTTGTACTAAAAGTCAGACACGAATTCAATGTTCGAAGGATTTCCGAACTGGGAGAGTGAACTTAAATGGGCTACAACGAAAATGATGGCCAGGACTCAAGTAGAAATTGCACTCTGAATGCAAATGAGTCCAGAATCTCCGGCCATTCTCTCCTAGTTTAGTTGCTAGTTTATTGGTAAATTCTGAACAATAGACCTGGAAGGGCCGCATTGATTTCAAAGCTCATTCTTCATCGCTCAGCCTAAACTGCTGCCTCAAGTCAAACCGCTAAACCCAAGAGTTATTCTTCTTCGGCTTGCTCACATCATCTTCCAAAACTACTTCGTAACATTCCTAACTAACCTCATCTCTGAGAGTTAACCCTTCTCCTTCTTTAGAAATGAGTGTCTGATCTGACGGAGCGGGATACACCCCTTTTTGACGCCTCTTGAAAATTTCTCCCTTTTGCCCCCAATTCGGACGGGTCGAGTCATAAACTTTATGAAACTTAAGACGATAGAGCTATTTCAATATGGCCTAATCATAAATTTTGAAAACCTGCCAAGCACCAACTCACCAGAAAATTAGATCTTGTCTAAACTTCTTACTACAAAACTTGCTTTATTCCACGGGTGAGGGCTGGTGCATGGGCAATGGGTTTGATACTAAGAAATAATAAAATCCCATACTTCCAGAGAAATCTCTATTCCCTATCCTCGTTAAACAATAAGAGTTTTATAAGACACACATCTTTTCCTTAAGATGCTGAGTAAGTATTCTCTATTCTACTCTATCTTCTAGCAGAAATCTGCCCTATTGTGTAGGCTCGTATAAATAGAATAAACTCCTGAATGTGTAAGCCTTGTAACTTATTTAGTCTGCTTGTGAGCATGCAAGGCTATGGGAAGACGGATGTATCCTTAAGGCAATAACAGAGCCGAATGCTTAATAAATATTCCCTGGAATAATTTATTAGTCACCAACTGTGACGGAAGAAGAGATAAAATTATTCAGCGTTCCATTATAAGGAACATGAGGCTCATCCTCTGCGGATGAAATTGGGGTCATTCCGAAATCTGCCCCCTGAAGCTTTTAACAAACTAAAATCCTATCCTGCCTTGTCACTGTTTATTCATTTTTATTTCGTTTCATCCCATTTAATTCACAATTCACCAGGCAAGGGCCGTTCCACTCGGAGAAACTAAGACATAAAGAGAGTCCGACAGACAGACCTTAGCTTTACAAACACTCCACCCTGGAGTTAGAGTTCTTACCAAAGTACCAACTACTGTGACTAGTACGATAATTCGTGGTACTAATCATTGGTAAAAGCTTTGCGATAGCGGGTCGCAAATCCATCTCAAATAATGTACAATATCCCAACCAGGGGGATAAATATATAAGGAACAAGGACAGAGTAATTGTGAGATTTTTCATGTGGAAACTCCTATAATATTATTAGATGTGGACCATGGCATCATCATGGCAAGTCATAAATTGATAAGAAGTCAAGAAATCAATGGCTTCTTTTTGATGCTTTTGCTGCTGCTGATGATGATGATACGCGTAAACACACCAGAGAAAGGCCGTACAGAGATCACCGGGGGGTCCGTCATTCTATTATTGAGATCCCGGATTTTTCGTGTATTCTCTCAATTCTATTATCCCCTTCCTTGCCATCCTGTAAATTATTTTTTCACCCGAGAAGACGTAAAAGGACTCATTATGGGACTTTCATTCGCAGTCAGCAAGGGTGGGGTGGATATGGATGTGGATTTCTTTTATACTATAGTAACATACTCTAACTCCTCGTTCTTATATGAAAAGCCATTAAATTACTACACATTACTAGATGCTCCTCTCTCTTTAAATAGTAGGGATAAAAACCTGTACTATCGAATGCATCTTTGAAGATGGAGGAGAACACGACAAAGCCTTTGAGACTCGAGTAAGAAGGGTGGAGCTGGACAATTTTATAAGTGTCACTTCGATAAGGAATTTCCTCTCCTTAGAATATATTTAATCTGCCTTTATCTACAGCCTTAACGCACCATCTTCATCATCAAACCACCTAGCTTGCCTTGATGCTGGACTTTCGACTATAGATATGCTGGGCCTCACTGGATGACCCTCTCAGTCAACATTCTGACCTTCGTCTTTAAATCTTTTGGGTTCAAACGAAACGGATTTTTATACCAATTGTACCGCTCTACATATTCAGAAGTTCTTCAATGTCCTTACGCACCTAGATTCTAGAAGCAAAGATTCAAAAGCGATGCTCTACCTAGATAACTCCAAATTACCCTTTTAGTACATATTGAACTTCCAGTGTGAAAACTTGAAATCTCATAAAAGTACACATTGAAGTCTAGGCACTGAAGTAATTCTTATCACGGCAGATGCTTTAGACAATTGACAATAACATGTATAAATCTATCCAAAGTGAGAACATATGTCATTAGTGCATTCGTTGAGTGAAAATAAACAGCGCATAAAATCATTTCTGAAATCCATCTATCAAATGTCAAGCCCCTTTGACACCACGACGAAGAATTTGCATTGCATAGAAAAATGTGTGAAATGGAAAACCTCAAGAAATACGATGCGCTTTCAGTTCTAGTTATTGAAATGAAGGCTGAAGCTATAGATGAAAGTACACGGTACACATAACTATAAATTGGCCCCAAGTTACTTTAAATTCCTCTTGCGTTCCCCTAAGCTCTCGAGTTAATATTGCCATCTCAGAGGCTCTTTACATGCCAAACTTAATGCGTCGATAGAATCTTTAAGTAAACAAACCACAGTATATTACTAATACAATCCCATTCTTCTCAGCAAGAGGACTGTGCAATGTAGAACCTTCCCAAGTCCCAAGTCCTGACAGCTCAAATGCATTTGTCTGGATAGACTTTCAACTTTTGCAAAACAATTACAGTAGTACAAAGTTAAGTTCCATTTAAGAAACTAAGTAAAAAATCCAGTCAACTTGCTTCTGATACCTCTAAACCGGATATCTGTTGAAGAAACTAATCAATTTACCGTGCCAACTGAATGAAACAACATGCAAACAAATTTAGAAGGATTCGAAGCGTGTCATATGCAATTAAAATTGCAGGAATTAAAACCAGTAAAAGCATAATATTGCAAATTCTTCAGTTTTCGAACATTTATTTAGATTCATGTGGGAGTGTGGGAGCTTTAGTGAAATATAGAGATCAAAAACGAAAAACAACTTTTTCAAAAGTCTTTCACAGCTAATGCAAAAGTCTAGTTCCTCCCCCTTCACCACATACTTAGCATTTCACATTTCCTTTAAAACATAATAGCATTGCAAGGCACATAATAATTTTATCAGATTCCCAGTGTACCCAAGCTGGGATTTGAGAATCAGGGTTCCAAATCTAGCTCAATAGTGAAGCCAACCCTTTGAAAATCCCATGCAGTTTCAAAACTTATAAGTCATACAGACCATAACCATTACCATCATGGCATCAACCACTATAACTACAGGGTTGGCGATGGAAGGCAACAGGGACAGGCACGAAATAGGACGATAAGCCATGACAGAACGCGATGCATAAATTGATATGCACGGTGTCCCCGATACTAACGATAAATATCCTTGACATTTTATGACCAAGTATTTCGTATCTGTGCTAATAGTCTATAGTGTACGAATGGGCTTGAGATGCTAATGTCTCTAGCGTGTTGTTATCGAATGATATCACGTAATCGCCCCATTCTTAGACAAAATTTACATTATCAAAGATGTCTAATCGTGCGCATAATATCCCTCATCGATCTACCCTGAGCCAGGCTCAACCCCACTTTGCTTGTGGGCATAGTGATTTCTAATTTCTAATTTCTAATCCCAAAGTCCATCCGGGTACATTCCACACTCTGCTTCGACCCTCTCGTTTCCTAATCGTGAGTCTAGGATCTCGATACGGAGAGGAACGTGAGGAGCAATCAGAGACAAAGACACACATATAAGTATAGCCATCCTAATCATCAAGATAATAATCATTAAAGGTACTCGGAGGGCAGGAAGCAATCTTCTCCAGTCTCCGGGAAAATAAGAACATTCATTAGATTACAGGGTGATATTTTCTCCAGCAGTGGTAGTGAGCTTGATCTCATAGCCAAAGCTAATACCTCCGTCCCATTCAAACGTATTGGATTTCATGTTCTATAATATGTCAGAGACATCCTTCGTTACAAGTTCCATCTCACTGTGTATCGGAATCCCAAACTTTCTTTATGCTTCCCTCTCCATCTCCCCTGCCCGATTTAGACCACCACTTGGTCCTATATATGGGTGTATTCTTAGTAGTGCCTTTCCTACCTAATCTCGAGAATAGAGGAACCCCAGTATCTATCTTTAAACAAGAGAACCCATGATGACTTGGCAGCAGGGAAAGCAGCCCATGGTTAGTTTAATGGTTAAGCCGTCGCCTCAATCTATTCTTATGGACGATAAGGAAAGAAGCCCTCCATACCCACCCTCTCCTCCGACGCTCTACCATCAAACCAATTTCTTTTATGTGCCAAAATACGAGTAATAAAATAAGGAATTCCACATGAGTGGGGAAAGAAGGACGGAAGACTCCGACCTTACACCGGCAAGAAATAACAGGGGAAGTTAACCTCCTTATCCATACATATTGCATACAACTACATCACCAGCCCATGGCAAATAGATCTATCTGTTCTGCCTCTTCCTGAATAAATACATTGTGCATCTAGCGTGGGGATATTTTCCTTCTACTAAATTCAACGAACAAGCTCAAGAGGAATATTATACATAGCTACGTCTACGTACATATAGATACAGACAACAACCTCTCTGACAAACGAACCATCATAAGAGCAAAGAAGGCAGTTAAAAGAGATAGAAATCAATTCGGGGTAGAGAAAGTGGAGAAAATCCTATGCCATCTCCATAGAAACACTCTCCTTGTTTCTCCATATCTCTCAGGGAATTGGGAAGGAACGCTTTCCCTACTTATACAAGGGATTCCTAAGCACTTTTCTACCTATACGGGGTGGCCGTATTACCCATGTACTGTTTATGAATATACTATATATCGGAATATTATATTGCATAATTGTACGTATATGGAGTAACGTACATGATTATGGAGCGCATATCCATGCACTGCAAGTTTATAAGAGCATGGATTGCCACTACACACTTGTTTTACTATCTCAAACAGCCACATTATGCTCACTTACATATATCTTGAGGGCCTATGCATGCTCATCTCACCAACATTTTGTAGCAAGCAGAAATATATGAGTTTTTATGGATTGCGCTTCAAAGTACTTGTAAGTTGTGCTGTATTACAAACTATATTGGGTTTGGGGTATGTACACACGAGACTGTAGAAAGGATAAAAAATTTATGCTTGTACTGGTACGTTCCATGAAACAGTCTATACAGACTATAGATGCAGTTACTGTAGACTGTAGTACAGAGGACCGAGCTGGGATCTCAATATCCTCCGCACTCGAAATGTACAGAAACTGAAGTACACTCTTTCACTTTACTTTCACTGCACTTACATCTCACACTACACTTCCAAAGCTGAGGGAATTCGGAATTGGTATAATATAAATGCAGGGCTAAGCTGAGATGCTGGTGGCACAAGGTGGAGGAGATGAACTCACTTTAGGAAAATTCATCCAGATTTTATGACCTTTAAGAACTCTTCTGTAATGCAATCTAAAATGCATGCACGTTTCTCTAAGTTCAATGTCTGCCTCTGAGCCCATACTACAAATGCATACTAGTTTAGGTTATGGTAGGTACAAAACTCTAAACTACAGTAGCCTCTAGTAGTTTTCAAAGAAGATGAGATTGTTGAACTGGTGGTGGAGGGATTTCAAGGCAGGGACTTTCGTGCTTGAGTGGGAGTAGAGTAGTATTTTCAATTTTTCAAGACAAAGTTAAGCACCTTTCGGGAATTGCAAACTTGATTCTCATAGCATATAGAAGGAAAGTTTTGGCAAGATTGTGTAATTTTAAATTATTATAGCCATTCCTTGGGAACAAAATCCCTCAAGTTCAAAGTATCAAAGTTAACTTGGTCTTGACTCTTGAATCTTTAGAAGATCTATTGCATCTCAAGAGCTCCCCTTCATCACTCATGCACACCAAAGTTTTACCAAGAAAAAACATCCAATATAATTCTTTTGCATTTTCATAACATTTGTTTTGTTCGAAATTCTGAGTTGTGGGAGAGGAGTGATGTTTGTCATTTCTTGGAAGGGATTTATTTTTTGGTTCAAGTTTTGTTTGCCTATAGGTAAAATATTATCCACTGGTTGACTTGGCGGTAAAATGACAACTCCTCACTGTCATTTGCATACATTTCCAATTTTTATTCCATCCCTCAAGATGTCAAGTCTTTTCAATTGAGTCTTTTTAAATTTAAATAACCATGGAATAGGGTGCAGGAAGCGAGGAAGCCTACAAGGAAGTTAGAAACTGAACGAGGAAACTTGCTCTTTTACTCTTCAACATTTTAGATGACAGAAAACCCACCCCAGAAGAAGAAAAATGATTCCAAGGAATTCTCCAACTTACAGCCACTTCCTCTTCCATTTTTTTCCTTGACTCCAGAAGAAGCACACAGTCAAAAGAACAAGAACTCTTCTACTGTAAGTAAATCCGGCAGAAAGACTACCTTTCAAAAAAATGTTCATCTCATAATCTCATCTCCACAGATACGTATACCGAATTCCAAAAGGAGCTACTAACCCATCAGAGATCTTTCAAGAAAGAATTCAAACTGCAATTCGATACAGAAACAAGATGACATTGGTGCTGTAGAATATTATTGCATTGGATTATTATCTTCTTCTCCAAACATAGCGTCGCTCTCCTAGTCCCAACTTGACATAATATTATACCACACTCTCATAATATTTAACTTGAGCAGCATTCCTTAAGTCCCACTGTCATCGTTATGTTTGAAGTTTGAATGTTATCCTACGTGCTATGATAGTTAGATAGCTCCGAGTGTAGAGTGGAAGGGAGGCATAAAATTTTATTAGAACGATATGGCATTTCCAAGTTCCATCCAAGACGCATGAATATATAACGCAAATGTAATCCATGGTGTAATTATAATCATGCGTTTCCTCTGTCCCTTTCTGAATTTAATAAAGAACATGCAGAGCCTCTTAAGATCCTAACTTTAGAGTCAGTTATCAACAGTCAACACTAACATTTATAATTATAATTACCCTATAGTAAACATATATTAGCAGAGTTGGTAATAATTTTGACACATGAGAGGATGAGGTTCTGTTCATGTCCCAACCTCATTGTCTTGTGAAAATCCAGAATTCCCTACTCAAACAAAAGAGTAAAGTCTCATTCTAAATTAAACACAAACACTACTGCAAGGCTTCCTTGTCTAACTCCCTTGTGTTTCTCTAGTCTTTGACTCTTTAGGTATGAGAGGAAATATAGAAAAGCTTTGAAATTAAAACACATTAGCCAAAGTTATTTCCACCATAATCCACCAGCTCCTGTGCCCATGTTTATGTACTTTGTTAGAACATCAAGTCTTAAGTAATGTAAAAGGAAGCACTCTAGGAAACCAAGGTAGCACACATTCATACTTATTGGAGTCAGTCTAGTGTCAAAGAAGGGTTAGTCTAGGGATGAGACATCAAAATAAATCCAAATATAGGGTCACAAGCTTTCAGGACTTGGAGAGCAGAAGTAATGGAGCCCTCATTTGACGATGGCGTAAGTTAAGTAAATAATGACCTCGGGTTACACACCGACTGCTCACTCAGCAAGCCATACCGTCTAGCTATAGTCTACAGGACTGGTTCTGGTTCTAGTGTACAAAGAATAAGTCGTCTTGGATTCGTAATAAGCATTACATACCAGTAATATGATAGCTAATAAAGTAACATTCTGCTTTTCTCTGCTATCATCTGCCTTACTCCAACTTTAACACCTAAATTGTATCAATGCAGCTGAATCAACAACCTTTGGAGCAGAGAACTTCATTAGAATGTTTCTAACCTATAACCATTTACTTTGTCCATTCATCGTTATTCTATTTCTCACAGGTAAATTTACTGGATACCGTACCCAATCCTACTCTTCATACAATTGAATCCAACCAACTCCATCATGTGCAACGAATAACAAGAACCAAAGCAACTCTTCTCTTTACAACAAATGTTATGCCAGGGATGCTGATTTACTTTTTGAGTCTTGATGTCAACCAGCTAGAGAAAAGTAGACCATTAATCCTTTTAGTTGTGGTTGTCTGAACGTTGAGTTTCAAAATCTTTCAAAGTAAATAGCTTTAATACTCTAAAATCAGTTTAGAGCCAAAGTATTCAAAACAAACAACATTCTGAAAATCTTCTCGTCCATGGAGGAAGACAGCTTGACGACAATATAGGCTGAGAATAAAAGAAAGCGGATGAGATGCATTTACACAACAAAGGAACATGTTTAATCTGTTCCCCCTGTCCTCGTGCTTTCTTTATCTTATTTTGTACAGCTTGAGGTTTTCTTGGCATCTCTCATACACATTTTGCTATTCTGATTCTGCTTGGTTCAAGTCTGAGATCCAAGAACCTCAAGTCAAACTGCTCATGAAGAATGAGATGAGAACTGGCAAAGCGGATGAAAAACATGTACCGTAGCGAATCATGAGATTTACTTTCAACTTATGATTCCTCTCAGGACCAATTTGACCCAAGGAACCCATCCACCCTTTCATAGCCTTGAGCACATGCCTATCCACTCAGTATTACTTGACTCCACCCTTCCTAGCTAATATACCCTTCATAAGCATGAGGGTTCATCCTACCTGGGTAAGATATCAAACGCAGTAGTTTTTTATGTTTTTTTGTACAACCGTTCTTTTCCATACCGATCTTTATGATCCACTTTAGTTCAGTCCCCTTCTCTCTTAACTCTCCTTGCTCAACCCTTTGTCAAACTCAAGTAAAATTATGAGACGTGCCAAGATGTGGAAACTCGAGCCAGAGGCAGGAGAATGGACAAGTTCTTCACTTTCGTTTTATTTTGGTTTCCCTAAATTGCACAAAACTCACGCACACGACCAAGGAGTAAGGACCAGAAAGAAGACGCACTGCCTTCTGAAGGTGGACATTGCACATTGCATTCCAAATAATATTATCTTATACAGATGCGTGTGTGCATGGTTCCTTCCTATTATCCTTTTGGTATATCAATCCAGATATAACCAACAAGGAAGGAAGGGTTCAAAAATGAAATAGACTCAGAGGATTGAACAGACCACAGAGAGTTCAAAAAAGCACGTAGTAGTGCATCTCAGGCGATTGCATAACATCAAAAGCACATGGATAAATTCACAGAGACAACTTAAACTCACTCTCGCCCTCACATATTTTTATTGTGAAGGTAGCTCCAATTCAAATATCTTCGCATTGCCATGCATATAATATTATGGCGATGTCGGAGCTTTTGAACCAATCTTTGTATTTTATTATATAGAGGATTGTTACTTTTGTTATTATTATCTGATACTGCTGATTCTGCCATTGTATCAAAAAAAATTCTTGTAGGAATTTCGTATAAAGTATAGGATGTATCATAAGTGTAGGAGTCTCTATGCAACACCAAGAACTCTTTTTTCTGCTCCCATTATTCCTTCGGCTTTCTTATTATTAAATAGATCTCCGTTCTGTCCTGGAGTGCATTGCATAACCGAAATTCATCCATCCGTGGATGCTGGTAGCAGATGAACAAATCTTTAAAGAAGAAGTCTTTCACTGACTCAGTCTCCGAGCTCACAATTCAACTAACAAGGCACACAGATGCAGTTTGTAAGTTTGTAACTACGACTCACTAGTGAGTGCATTTGCATACGTGGGAAATAAGCATGTTAGTTCATACACAGATTCCATTACTGCACAGCAACCATGACGAAACAGAACTGCATCCATATGCTGCCACTATCTCTTAATTGAATTCATCTCCTTAATCTCCTATCATCTTTACAAGATATAATATGAATATCAATGCTAATTTATCGGCACCAGAACCAGAAACTCAGAGAGCTTTGAAATCTAACTTATCTTTAGCGTGTATTTATCTTCCTTTGTTTTCTCAACTAAGCTTTAAATTCTGAGATCATTTACAATTCATACATGGTGTGTCATATATATGAAGCAAGAGAATGAAAAGACTGTTAAAAGTCAGACGTACATGGTAATGGTGTGTGCTAAGAAATAGAGGAGAAAATTATATGATGGAGATTACAAGTCCGATGGAGATGATTACTTTGAACATGTGAATCTGGCATAGTATTCTGTTTTTTGGGATGTGTAAATGATTTTTTTGTCCAAGTGCTAAGTGCTCTGAAGACCAGGGAGAAAAAGGCTCTTTTAGTTTCTTGTTAGCCCTTACAATTCACAAGTGTTAAATCTGAGTCAAAATTTTACAGCAAGAAATATTATCAGAGGGGGATTCATCCTTTCGACAGCATCTGCTATATTTCGTTCCGTCTCCAGTCTCAACTCTTAGAACAGATCACTAACATCTCGTTTTGACCTTTTGGGGTCATCTATCTAGGCATTCAGGAATGGTAAGCTTTTTATTAACTTTGGGGGTGTACAACGGGGAGACTGTCGTCCAAATATCTGTTACATAGAGACGTCTTTAAAAATAACTTGGCGTGACTGAATTATGGTGTTCTTCCTTTAAAATTGACTCCTTTAACATCGTACGGTTTTTAGCCATCTTAGTTTGGCAGGTCTAATGAATGCAAAGCATTTACCTTTCAAAGATGAGAACGTATTACTTGTCTCACTCAAATAAACCAATACACAGCTATTCAATTGATATTTGACGTCTTTGCTATTCAATTAGTACGAAAGTAATCAGCCCTTAGCTTCTCCAAGCTTGTACAGAACAACTCAATCGAAAAATTTCAAATGAACTGAAGCCTTTCTCATTATACAAAATCAAAGCTATAATAATACTGCACGCTGGAAAGAGTGGAAACCAGTTCAAAATCTGAAAACCTAGGCCAACAACCTAGAGAAAATCAATGAGAGACCATTCATCCATACAGCTACCAACTAATAGTACTGAACAAGATCTGAAAAACTTCAAAGCTAAATCTCTATACATTTCCTGTTTTAAATGCCAAAGTATTTTCAATACAGTTATGTATAGAATAGGCCGGTGACTGAGGCATGTTTCACGGGCGAAATAATAAGTAAAAAGAGAAGGCAAGTCAGCCATAATTCATATGCTGCCATACACAGATTTCCTTTTTGAATACTAGTAGGTGACTGCAATTCCACAGCTCCATATCTACACTGACTACGAACGACGGATACAGTATTCTCAGTATAACGTAAAGAGTATAAATATTTCTCAATGATTCAAGGGGTAAGAGAAGTCGACCTGGCTTCAGTGCAATTCATCCACCGAAGACCCAAGGAAACTAATCTTTTTAAAAGATTTTTTTCTTCCGAATAACGACCTCCGCTTGTTTGCATCAAATATATTGCTGTGTGTATGAGCCTCCTCTTAGCTCAGTCGTACACATTTCAGTCAACCAAACTGAACCAAGACCCAACAAATACAAAATAGAATACCATCAACTAAATCTAACCATCTTTACCCCTTTTCATTCCATCTCACCCTACAATTCTTAAAAAACTCTCCCTACCTACTCCCAGGCCTTGCCTCTTCGTGATCTTTGTATCCCTTTAAGTCAACTATTACAAAAGAAGTTAGAAAAACATGACTATGATAGCATCGACGAGCATAAAAAAACTCGCATCAGTCTTTATTGTGATGCCTTATCGATCAGTCTCTTCGTCAACCCGTCGTCGTCGTTTACTTTATACTTTTACCATCACCTCGCACGTACACTTGCCTACAATACACTTACTACACACCAATAATACAAAACGAATAGTTCTTCATTTCAGTCAGTCCTTCTAGCCCCAGTTTACTATTTCACATCAGGAGACTCGTTTTGAATTTTGTATAAGAATGCTATATTCCATCTCATAAAAATCTTGTATGGGGGGTCGCACAGGCAGGCATTTCAATTCAAAACGAGTCATTGTCACATTCACCTTAAAAACGAGTTTCTTTCTTCCGAGCCTCTTCTCCGGTCTAAGGACAAGGGCAGGATCGCATACTATTACTGAACTGGAACTGAATGGGAATTCACACATAGCGAATGTACCGGATATTACAGATCCTTTTTCACGTGCGAGGAAAATAAGAAGTGGATAAACAACGGGAACAAAGGCCCAGAAACATTACCGGAGTTCAATTCAATAGAAATTCTGAAAGGATCCCTACGAAGCAGTAATGCACACAGCAAGTGAAATGTATTTGTATAGTTTTGCTCCCAATGGACTTACAGGCCAAATTTTCTTATCTAAAAAACGGCCCGTCTTAACCCTGAAATCTTCCAAAGTTTATTTTACGAGGTGGCCAGAAATATTCAGAAGATGATGATGATGAAAACTTCCATTTATCAAGAAGATATTGATTCCGCACACTTAGATAATGCGATAAGTGTATTCAAATGCATTTCAAATCACTATCATTATTCATATTCACAATCATAAAGGAAGATGCCTACACAGAAGATCACATTCATCCCAGAGAATGGAAGCAAATAAAAACATGCTTGTTCTAAACCGATTACCTATGCTCCTGCTTATTCATCCTTTCCAATTGAATTTTAAATCAAAGCCCCATACATATTCTGAACATACTAAAAGCTTTAAGTGAAATCCGATCGCTTTTAACCCCGCCGTCCGTATTCTTCATCCCTAATCACAATACACCACAACCATAAGCACAACACCCTTTAGTAATGGTAATAATCAATCATCTCCGATCTCCTAGAGATGTGTGCCACGAAGGGAATTGGATTTATGATTGCCAGAATTATTAAGCTACTTATGATTAGGTGTCTTTCTAGACGGATGCCCTGGCCGTTTAAATCAATCCAATTCTATTCCCCTGGGTTTTTACCATCACCTTACTGTAAATATTAATGTCAAGGAGCAGCAGGTAGTGGGACTAAAAGACAAACTTAAGCTTTCTGCCAAGTTAGCCCCCACAGGAAAAAAATTCTTGGTAGTAAATCATAAAAAAATAAGATTAACTATCCAAAGATGGTATGGTTAGATAACAGCTCACAATGTCTTACACGGTAAGCGAGTTTAAGTAGACGACGCATGGATTCGACTCAGCAAAGAAACGCTGCTGGTTATTTTCATGACAAGCAGAGCTAGAGATCAAAGAGAATATTTTCTCTATCCAGCCAGATTCAAGATTAGAAATGTGTCTTTTGGTTAAGAGCGTCCGTCATTTACTTATCTCAGAGTTGATTCTCTTATTGAATTGAATGATCAGGTATAAACTGATTTAGAATCACCGGGTGTTTCCTCGTCCACACCCCAAATCTACTTAAGTACTTTCTTCTATTCGAACCTAATGGTTAAGATACGGTAATTGTGCTCGCTCACCAGCAGTCATTGGCCCATTAAGTTTCTCATTGCCTCTGCTCTGCTGACCCACACATTGTACGCACAGCTACTTTACTCCAAAGAAAATTGGTGGTGAATGGTGATTCACATCCCAAGATGCCTTTGAGTAGTT
The DNA here is from genome assembly GCA_034694785.1 of Agrenia bidenticulata. Taxonomy (NCBI): domain Eukaryota; kingdom Metazoa; phylum Arthropoda; class Collembola; order Entomobryomorpha; family Isotomidae; genus Agrenia; species Agrenia bidenticulata. The sequence continues at coordinate 56,527 of JAQFYM010000367.1, forward strand.
AGAGTCCTTGACCATTTCTATCCAACAATTTCCAACGTTATATTGCCTATTTACATTTATTTCATTCCATTTGAAGATCCAATCTCTTTGAATCAAATTACAAATCCAATCATTGCCACGAAAGTAACGGGACCTCCCTTTTCTATTTGATACCTGGCTAATACAATACGAAATACATTATTCCCACTCTAAAAGCTGATTCAATTACCTCTTATCCAAAATCCTGTTTTCTGTGGCCCCTTTCAAAGCAGATCCCGGGGCTTTAACTGCTAATCATTAATTACATTTGGATACAAACAAGGCAAGTTCATTTCTGAAAACTAGCAAGGCAATGATTGTGACACTGCTAATATGAAGTTTATATAAAGTATAGCTAATATTAGTAGTACGAGTATGGGGGATTATCGGGGTCATGAATCTCGTGAATATCAATCAAAATCAACTGATAGGGGTTACAGTCTGTCCGATGTATCTTAATATGCCAAATGAACTTCCCCCGTGAGGCCAAAATCAAATGGAATGAGTTCATTAAGGAATAGCTATTAGATTTGAGGTACCCTGGCAAACACAGGATATTTAAATCGGAATAACTTGCATAAGTTTAGCTTTGGTCTTGTTGTATTTATACAGTTTGTGCTCATTCTAAATTGCAGCAGGGGAAAAGAAAAACTTTGGGTGATTTACTGCGGTTTTAGGGTAGTCAGTCACTCATCTTCATTCTTCGTCATGCCTTTCCCTTGTCTATGACTTCATCTCCGAATTCAAATGAATAAGAGAGTAATTCGTATCTCTCCAATCCTTGAAAGCTTATACACAAACTCTCCCTGGTCTTCTAATTCTATCATCGAAACTACATTCCCTCAACTAAATCTTCTCCCCTCATATCCAAAAAACACAAATACGTGTCGTATGCTCTCTATTTATGGTTTGGGTAGTGATGTTTTGATACTGATAACGTTTGCAGTTCCACCAAACTAAGTGCCATCCTCACCATCGCCAAGGCTAATAAAATTGTTTTAGAAAATTCACCCATGAGAGATTTCCATCTTCCTTGTCCCTACTTGCATCGAATACCAAATAGTAAAATACCAGTCACCACATCATCTCATCAGAGACCTAAACATCCCTGGAACCACTGCACCGCATGAGGGTGAGAGCATAAAACTAATACACCCAAATTACATGACATGTCCTTTATTTTCCATGAATGATAGAAGAATTAGAGAGAATAAAAGCTTGAAAGCCATCGAGGTCTTGGTCCATTATACATTACACATTATGGAATCGTCAAGCGTGGAGCGTGGCAAGATGCCCGTGGCCCAGCCTTCGTCTCCTCTCTTGCTATTTCACTTTGTCCACTGGGACTTGGTCTATTGGAGACTGGTGGATTGGATGCCCTTCCATCGCGGACTTGGTCAGATTATAAATGACACGGGCTAGCCATATAAGCTCATATCCCTCCTCTACATCCATCGCTTGAGTAAATGTTGAAAGTAAAGTAAAAAGAAGAAACAAATATCCGAAACAATCGCTCAAAGCCCATACACGAAACGAGCTAGTTTAGCCTACTCCCAGGGGACAGGGGTCTTTTCCACCGGCTTCGACTTCCGACTTTCAGAGCCAAAATCCAGTTCCAGTGCAATGCCTCAACGCTCAACGCTAAGAGTTTAACAGTCAAGTCAAGTGACCCCTACTGTCGGAGCCTTCTGTTCAATTCTGAAACAAGTCCAAGCTTATGGACAGAGCTGTAAGATTTCATGTAACTTATACTCGGGTTGACTTATACTCGGGTTGCAATGAATGTTCTTTTGTTTCTTACTTCCGTTAGTTCCGTTTTGGCAGCTTCACTCCTTTCTCTTATCTAATTTTCTTTTAGTCTAGAGTCTAGCAACGTTATAAAAAAGAGCAGACTATTACGGTTATTTTATCTGAATAAAAGAAAAAAATATGCAAGCAAAGAAAAATTATTTCAAATACATGACTTTAATGCTGTACTTTTCTCGCATTTTTGCGATCATGGATAGTCTAATGTCCATAATTCCGTCCCATTCCCAATTGGTCTCAATATCCATTATATCCCCATTGGTTTTGATTTCCCAATTCTGGAAGGCAATAACGACTCCCAAAAGGCTCTTATTTGAGTGACGGTCAATGGTTAAGTCAGTGTGACCATTATAATGATAAGACCGAACTCCCAGTTACTGGAACAACACCCTCGGCTAACTATTTGTAATCAATGGAGGAAGGGTGGCTTAAGATTAGATGGATTGCATTCACATATAACCCTGCCTTATTACCTACGTATTACCTGTTCATGTCCAAGTACAATGTGTTGCCATTTTCTATTATTGTCTAACATGCTTGATGCTTTCTATACAAAAAATATCCCCACATCAAACAATGAGACAGCCAAACAAAAAAACTCCCCAAAGCTCTTATTCTTTTGTAGTTTACTTATTTTATGGAACATCTACTTACTGTTACAACAAGCTGCAAAGTCGCGATGCCAAGTCCAAGTCAACAGCATACAATATACATAGTCCCTTCTAAAATCCATTCTTCTTTGTGTACAATTTAAAGAAAAATGAGAGAAAAAATCACTGTTTGACTCAAGTCTATTGTTGTCTACCGCTGTGCCGGTTATATGCTGTTTAGGTTCTACGGAGTAATAAAAGCTGGCTCTTGAAATCTCGAGATTTCGCAGACCCAGTCAGTCTCCCTGCTCTTGAAACAAATCAAGTCAATGTCTTTGGGAGTCCGAGGTCTCACAGTTGCAGTTGTAGTTGTACACCCTTTTACACTCGCAATGATATTGCAAGGAAAATTGGCATCAGAACAGAGATTCTGTTACGTCCCAAGTTTAATGCCACTAAAAATTCTCTTGTTTGCCAATAGTAAAACAAAGCCGGATGGAAAGAAGGGTAGGTACGTGCGTTAACTCTTTCACCACCACCCTTAGCATGTGCATGTAAATTTAGCAAGTTTTTTGTTCCTTATACAGTTACTCAAACTCATATGCAAGGCATTAAATCTGCATCCCTTGTAAAAAAAAATAGTTCTGCACTATAAAATAGACTAAAGAAAAAAAAACAGGGAGACGTTGTTATCGTTAGATTAGATTCATTTCCCCTTACCAGACTTGCTGAGAGCTTATTTCATCCTCCATTTCGTCTCAGATAAACTTTGAGAGGAAAATGTGACCTGAGTGACATGACAGGGTGACATATGCATACACCGTGTGCATTACATATCCATCATTATCATTGCTTACTATCTGGAGCATACACACTGACTTCACTGCACCCAATGTCAAAGGGTCAAATTGCAGAGAGGAATGTTTTCCTTAAGAGATACTCCCATGATAACCTAATATTTTTCTCTGTTCTTTACATTAACTCCCATATGTGGGTTAACTTATGATACTCTTCTGATTTAATGTATCTACTCCTACCCTCTAATCTCATTTTAAGAAACTCCAGTGTAATGAATCTTGAAGTGCCAAACCAATAGAGAGAACTCTACCTTAACTAGCAATAACAGTAACTATAAAAAATTGAAAACTTCTAACCCTTATCAGCGTACTGTGTCATTAGTGCTGTACCGTGCCGCTCATAAAAGAGTAAGACAAACTATTATTTCCTTTCTATCTTTAAGATGCAAGACATATGAATCATAACTCACCGAAGATACCGAAATACTGTACGTGCACCCCACCCACTGAATTTCTTCCTCAGTTTGCATGCCTTTATATGTATGTGGTTGTATAAAAAATCTGGAATTATGTTTCTCTGAAAAATACGTTGGGCAAGGGAGGAAAAGTCTTTTTATCTGCTTTGCTCCCTAAAGTATAAAAAAAATCTCATCACCCCTTCTCATTCCCTCAGAAACCATCTCGATCAAAGCCAAGACGGAATGAAAACTTATGATCCTTCTTATTCAAAAGGGGAACCCCTTTCTTCCTCATCATAATCATCACCATCAGCTTCTCCCTCCTTTTCAACATCTTTTCATTAAATTTCTCTTCCGGCGACGGGGAAGGTTCGATAGAATATAATACCCTGGCCCTGGCATCATTGTGGCCTGTTATACCAAAGGACTCCAACTCTACACACCAAGTAGTTAGAGACCATAAGACCACAGGATAAATTCTCTCAAAAGTTAGCAGCCCATCATTTTTCAACCTGACGTCTCAAATTCTACAAAAACGATTTGTTATTAAGGCGCCTCTCCTTGTCTAAACATTAAAAGTAAAAGGAGCGCACCGCAGCAGCTACTTTGAACAATGAAAGCCATAGCCCTTTCATAGAAGTTTACCTCATCAACAACATCACTTCCCGAAATCAAAAGTCACTTTTATAATCTGCTTCAAGACAAAGATGAATATAACATGCGAGCATTACATTATCGACAAAAGACTGACGACGACCCCTCTCAACTCTCTCTCCCATACGTAGGCTGTCCTGACGTGACTTTTCATCAAAAACTTTAAAAGAAGGATAACTTATAAGCTATAACGGGATTTCAGCCTTTATTGAAACCCACAGTCTACGGGTTATCTAATTCAATACAATTGGAGTAAAAAATTGTTTATAATTAGTTAATTTATAAGTTATTTTTATGTTTACTCGCTGTCTACTATCCCAGCGTTAATTTTTTACAAATCCTTAAAAAAATAACAGCAATGATAATGAAAGTCTATTTTCTATTTCAAACCCCTAAAGCCTCTTCTCTATACGTAAAATCGTTAATTTTCAAAGCTCTGCATGTCCCTTGACATTTCCTCAAATATTTACCCCAAAACATGTGACGAAATCTCCTTCATATTTGCTAACTATCCCCATAACACAACACAGGACAAAAGGTCGTATAAATATTATTAGTCAAATACAACACAGTCAGAGTTACCTCATCATGAGCTATTAAGTTAGGAATAAAGCAGAGAATAACAACCCTTGTAAGTACACAATAGAACTTTTAGTAGTTCCCAGTTTCTACTTTCCCACATATTACTTCACACTAAAATTCAATGCTGAAGGTTTGCAAAGGGCACAAATTATCATACGCTGTTCCTAGAATCTACAATAATATACCCAGCATATTTATGAAAGTAAAATCTATCCTTGTAACACAGTGAGTAACAATGGGATAAGAAAAGAAGTGGGATGATTGTGAGAACGCTTTATGAGAGACTCTGTCATAAATAATTTCCCCAGCTGTTCTTCTCTATTTTGTTATTTGTCCTGCCCTGAGTGTGAATTGAATCCAGGAGGTTTGACTCCGAGAGTGTCACATAGTCACATCTCCCTGTCAGCAAAAAATAAGGGGGACAGGGTAAAAAATTTATGATGGCTATGATCGAAGCTCACAGTGTGAATGAAAAGGATTGCATTGCAGGGGACAGATTTGGATTTAATCAAAAAATTGAACAGCCTGGGTGGATAAGTCAAGCCCTTGGAAACTTGGAGCCTTGTCCAATTCTGAAATATACATTCTTACGATCTACCCTTTCTTGCTCGTTTCCTTATATGAAATGCATACCCACCACCGATTCGGATCTCTGGATTTGGTTAGAATCTTCCTTGTGGAGCAAGATACGACACAAGGCGTGTGGTTATAAAGGCAGATGTGCTAGAGTGAAGTGCAAAGGAGGCCATGGGGCCGAGGATTACAGATTAAATTCTCATGCTACTATTTGTAATGCTATTTTGATTTTGCAGACTCCATGCCCTTACTAATACTAAGAGTAACAGAGTGCCACCACCACCGACCCTCATCATATCATTCCAAATCCATTTATGTACCCCTAGCCTTGATTCTTTTGCACCAAAAGGGCAAAGAGCAAGAGGGAGAAATTTCTTTAATCCAAAACACTTGCTGCCATCCGCATATGATTCAATTTAAAGATTCAATCCGGATCCCTTTCATCTTCGTTATGTTCCTAATCCTGGATAAACACAGACTGTCTGTGGTGGAAGGATTACTTTGCGTAGCTGAACTTATCAGTACAGTATAGGATTAGGAGGCAGCAATTTAATTTGGGATGAATGAGAGGAAAAAAAATCAAAGCAAAACAGTAGGGGCTATTAAGGAGACGAAATGTCTTGATAGTTAAGAAGTCAACAGCATTTCAAGTCATGCATTTACAGAAGAGGGGTAATTAAATTATTATTTCAACCTCTTTGGACACCATCGGTCATCAGAAGTGTTTATCAATGGGAATTTCATTTGACAACCTTTAACATCTGTCTCAATTCACATATGATCGAGCATTCTCAACTCTTTAATTTGCTGACTCAGTCTCAATCTGATCTGACAGCGTAGAAATGTTCCCCAATGATGCACGTGTATTTCATTAGAATTAGAATTCTCCGGCTGCCTCGACTGACAACTTCATGAAACGAGTCTGGAGTTTTGGGAAATTGCTATAGCTAGAACTTCTATTAGTCTTCAACCGCATAACTTGTAATCCAATCTAGCATTTCATGAATTAAACACGGAAAGATGAACCTATAATTACTTCACGTCGTCATGTGTAATGTTTCAAATTACTTTTATTGTAAAATTTGTTGCTGATGTTCACCCAACTCCACCCTATCCTCAGACGTGCATCACTTTGTTCTATTGTGTTTAAATGCTGATTATTCACTCAAGTTAGCTCAACCATAGCACAGCACAGGTAGTATCAAACCACATGCTTTTTGTAGGAGGAAAGCATACATAAAGCATAACACCAACCGACTGTCTATCATCCTCATCAGATCGAGACTCTCTGTACATGATTCTAACAATAAGCCCGATGCTCGACTGCTCTTCCACCTTTTCCTGAACTCATCTTGTCTTCATTAAATCCAGGAGCTAATAAGTAGCTGGATGTAGGAGGTCATAAATCTACCTTTTTGAACGAAAAGATTTAATTCCATCTCCAACTTGTTCAATTTCCAGCTGATTTCGAAATTCTTCTGGACTTGATGAACTTCTTGAGAAGATTAGGAGCCATTCCAACAAGTAAAGACTGCATCTATCTGCCTGTTATACTAATCAGAGATAGAAACAGTCATCATCCTCGGTTAGGGTCTAAATGGACTGAACATCCCTCTTAATGAGAAGCAAGTCTAGTGGAATCTGAAAGGCATCCACTTATCCTCCACGACTAGGTAAAATATACTCTCGTGTATCCAACTTCGATCCATCATCTCGATGAAGGTGCTCTTTCAGGCTCGAAATTACATTATTTCTCACTCTTGCTCCCGTTCTCTTTCAGATGTTCGATTTCTTGCTGACTAAGCACGAAGCTGAGAATCTGGTAGTAAATAATCTAGTTTTCTACTCAATCTCCATCCCTTTCTTCTCATAGATTATGACATATTTTTTACTACCCCCTCCACCTCACTAAACTCCATCCGGCTAGCCAATTCCTTTCCTCTCAACCTCTATCTCGTCCTTCTCATCTCCTTCCGCACTCATTTCACCATCGTCAGCTCGTATATCACCAATAACATCTCCCTCACTCCAGCCACTACTCATTGCATACATACCTAGGCTCAATCGACGGTCACCTTATTTTAGATATACCCTTACACCTAAAGAGACTAGTATTTTGTGTAGACAGGGAGAAAATAAACGCAAAGTGTTGGACATTTGATTTACTGAACACGGAAAGTCTTGGCACGCAGACCAGAGAGAGAGGGACGAAAGACAAGCCAGGCAGGGAAGCTCAGGGAGTCAACTACAAACTAAGAGTATTGTAAACCTTTACTTTTTCCCCAAGACAGGAGAGAGAGACGGACTGCAATATATTTCTACGAGCTGGGGGAAACGGACGAAGAAATAAGCACCTTTTCCAAAACATCAAGATACGCACTGAGAGGACTCGAGTAAAGTTTGAAACAAAATGCAATCCACCACCCCTCCATGCATCAGGCTACTTAGAGACTCCTTTTGCAGCCAGAACCGTCCTTCCAAGTACTTGTACTACTTCCAGTACTTCCATACCTCTAATATCCACTGTAATAATATTACAAGTATGTACTGAGCTATATTATTTGATACGTTGGTAAAGGCAGTTGAGAGTGGTATCATCTACAGCTCCGGCGAGGGTGTTTCGAGGAGAGGGAGAAAGGTGCAGTTGTATTCTCGCGTGTGAATTTGGGAGAAAACTCCAATCCAATTCCAACTCCGTAATTCCTTTCTCTCTCTGTTCCAGACAGTCTGACTCTCGCCCTCCGTAGCAGCCTCTCTCCATATTCTCCGTTGCAATGCTACTCAAGGTAGGCAAGGGCATTATACCTTCGTCCCTAGCGGTTTCGAAGACGAGGTAGATAGCACACAGCACACACTCTCAAACCCCTAGATGTATTCTTTCAATCCCTTCTTCTTCCTTGAAATATATAAGGTAATCCATAATGGTCTATTTTAGGAGATATTATTACAGAGATATATTTATATACACCGATACCATGTGGGAATGAAAGGAGAGAGAAGCCAAAATACTGAAAAATCCACAATTCTACTTATGTTCTCCTATATCTACTATACACCACTCTCGCCTCCTACATTATTACAATGGAAAAATGTTACTGTCTCCCGAGGTAATCCTAACCTTCTTTCATTGCATTACTGAAGTCGTTTCTACGAGTGTGAATAAAGTAGATAGATATTTTATATGGGGGAAAAGTCATGGTTCTGGGTTTTAGACTTTTCGTGAGCCACCGTGGGTTTGGCTAGGGCGAAGTATCAAGAACCATTAAGGAAATGGGAAGCCTTAAGGTGAGAGATTTCATTTGATTCAAGCATTATATCATAATAAGCATTCCACAGCCCCTCGATTCAATGAATAGAATAGAATAGCTCTTCTGTCTCACTGTGTGGAAGTCTGTGTGTCTCAATCTCATGTCATTCTAGTTTCACCCTCTCAATCCTCATCACATGCTCCACCATCGATTTTTATTTATTTATTTACTATCAATGTATATATTATGGAGCTCTGCATATATTTTTTAAATTTCAATCAGAAAAAGCAAAAGAAGAGAGACTGTTCAACAATGAAATCCAATTAAAAGTGATCCTAACTATATTATAAGCGGGATTTAAAACGATAAGCTTTATTTGTACCATTTTCAACTCTCCTTTGGACAACAAAGTCTGAACCAAATTAGGCTTAGCTTATTCTTCATCATTGTATCTAAGATTTTGTAAGCATGAAAGAGAGAATCCTTTCATTACAGTTAGTTCATCTTAAGGGAGAACCCGGTGCATAAATACCCTACTTGCCTTTTGGCGGCTGCAACTTGCATGATCCCTGATAAACTTTGACAACCTCCTTTCTTCCTATCAAATCTCTGCTTTCCCACTCGTTACATGTTCAAAGAAGTGGAAACTAGTTTAATACTTCTTAGCTTTTCAGCTGTCCGATGTATGACAGGACTCAAATTGTTTTAAAATGAGGCTTAAAACTTATTCTATTCCAATGGTTTTTGGAAGATACAATCTAATTCAAAACATACATGCAAAATACTAAAATTCACAGTTGCCAGTGGTTTAAAAAAATAAAAAATGTATTCATAAAGCTGAGCGAATGAGAGGGATCTAAAATTGAGCCAATGCTAACCACCAATATCTAATAAACTCTGTATCCATATAATCTACAATCCCTCCCTTTTAATCAGACTTTTTTCATCATTCCAATTTGCACAAAAACCTCATTGTTCTGCTTCAACAAATCCGAGTATTGAACACGTTTTAAAATAATTACTCTTGAATGGAGAAAAATAAAAAATAGTCCAAAAGATTGTAAAATAGCCTGTAAAAGCCTCAAATTTGACCTTTCTTTCGAAACAAGCACTCGAAAACTAAATGTCTCCAATCCTCGGTAAGTTTTTATACCAAGTCCTTAAAAAAATAATACCTCATATAAATGCCACATCAAGGCCAGTGAGAAAACCAGAAGAATAAAAAAAAACAGTTCGGATATCTGGAAACGCAATCAGACTCCGACTCGATTCCACTTTATTGCTTCATAAACCACACAGAGGAGAAGATAAGGAGGAATTGATTCGGGTGTGCAGAATGTTAAAACAAAACCTATGAGAACAGCTCAGCATGACGTTCCTGAGATTTTCAAGATTCAACTCTTATTTCTTCCATCGTAGCATCTGCTGTCGAAAAAGTGCGACGACAATGAAGTTTCCCTCAGCTATGAGGGACTCATGTTCCAGAGGAAAGTGTTACAGTTACAGGCAATTGAGATTCGGTTCTTAACCCTCAGGAGATCATTCGTAACGTCACATACTAACATACCACCTACAACTAACTTGCTACTGGAGATATAATATATTTGCACATTCCACACATACATATAGACAACATATCTATCGCTCAGGAAGAAAAAAAATTGTTAGTATTACTGCAGATCAGCTCTGGGGATGGCATGCTCCACCAACTTCCACATGGCTCTACATTCCACCTTTAATTTCAATTTACTCACACACACACGCACCTAAAAAATTCCGGATCTTGCTTACTTGGATCTCACAACTACTGGAACTTGGAAACCTAACTCCCGTGTCTTCTCAGTATCTGCAGGAGAAGGATAGCAAAAGCACAAGAAAAACCTAAAGCATTATTTTCCCAGAGAGCAACATCCGGGTATCCAATTCCGCCATTCTCATAGTCAGCATTCTCCAGCCACTCTAGGCCTCCCTGATTGAACATACTTGAATGAATACCGAAACCAAAGTACCAGCCAGTAACATAAAAATCTTGAACCGTTTCGTGATAAGATTTGGCCAGACGAGTAAATCTGTCTATTTTTTCGAGAGCTGAAGGTGAAACCTGCATTTCATTTAACCATGGGAAATAATATATATCTTCTCTCTGTCTGAGAAAGCACCGTTCAGTTCAATGCTCACTTAGCTGAACAAATGCGAGAGTGATGAAAGATGAAAAATCATGTTTGCTTTGGGTCTTCGCCATCCCATTCTGGATAGACAGTATCACACTCTCCTATCTGCTGAAGTTCTAGCTTCCAAGCTCCGATTTCAGATGAATTTTTTTTAAAGGTACTAGAACTTATTTAGAGTAGATATGGTGCATTGAATCTGACGTCTATTAGTTACACACGCATTTATTCATTCTCCAGCTCCACTTACAAATCTGAACTATCCATAAACACTCCTTTCTTATATTATAACTTCCTATCCAAGATTTTATGAATCTTTCTCTCACACACAGAGGCTACAAATAGTATGCTGGGATGCTCAAGAAAGGGAAACGTATCAATGCTTCAAACCCATAAAAAATATCCAGGAAGATAAACGTTTACAGTCTCTCGTTCCATTTCTTTAAATCATTCTCACTACCATTTGACTTTGTCAACATTTTTCTTGTAGGTATACATCAACATGTGGATATAATTATAGACATGACAAGACCCCGTTTCATTTTGCTAGGATAGTCAAGCCACCCAGAGGCTCATTTTTGATTACCGGAACTTTATAGTTAGAAATGATATGCAACTGCTCAATGTGAATCACTGAGTTCGTGTTTCACTTTCAATTAGGTGGCAGACAAGTTCATTGAATAAATCACATCAGTTTAGAGCGGATAACTGATATTAATAGATGGTGATGCAGTTTCGAATTTCCTCTTCCATGTACATTATGACATTATGATATCATTACTTATCAATGGATGGATTCTTTACACCAGTTTTCTGGATTCTCCATCTTATGAAAGACGTAGAACTTTTTATCACCATCAACTATCAACTTGGGTGTTGTAACTTTATCAAAACTTTCTATTTTTTCGTATCCATTCGGGAAATAAAGTTATGAATCGATTGAAATGACTGATACGAGTGCATACATACTAATGAGTTTATGTATCAATCAATAAAATATATCATAACGAGTATGATGAGCCCAAATTTCAATCACTTTGGCACGGTAGCTAGACTACTGGGAGGTTTGATTTGAAGTTCCCATTTTAGACAGCTGGGTCACTAATCTCGCCTTGTCACTTTTTATTACCGCATTAATTTACATTTTATGCACTTCTTAATCATCATAGACATGTTTAATCTGAAACTGTCTCAAGGGAAAGAACAAATTGGGGCTCATATTTTGGACAGAATTGGATGTTGAAGGTCCGCAAAATTGATTGAAAGTATGCATCTGTTTTTCTAGACTGGGTGGGGTTATGAAATATTGTCTTGATTCTTTCAGTTATTTAGATCATGGGAGACAGACAGCATTATGTAGCTTGTAGTTTCATTGATTGAACCACAGCAATTAATTGAATAATTTTGCACAATTATGTTTCACAAATAATTCTTAATGTAACAGAACCACGACATATCACACGCCAATCTAGTTGAATCAGATTGATTGGAAAGTTCAACTGCGGTTAAATGAAGTAATCAAAGTTACCACATCTTCTTTATGCAAGCCAATTTAATAGTATTGAGTTAGGCCTCCATCAAGATAACCAATTTTAAGATAAGTAATCACAGTAAAAGAAACGAAGTAATTTAATTAATGCAAAATCGTTTCTACTCAGATTCGGGGCGTTCAATTAATCACAAAGACAGGTCTACAAGCTACCACCCCTCCGTACATTTGTATCTGAGATAAATGTAAATAAACATTAATAAGCCCCTGTCACTTTTAATTACAACCATCTGATATCTTGTAACAATCTAACAATCTCTGTGCAAACTAGTTACATCTCCCCAGCTCCGTTCTTCTATATTAGTTTAGTTCATGTTGGATACATATTGGTTTGGTTTACTCCGGAGATTGAGTGGATTTCTCGTTCCGCTCAATAAGCCTCTGACCCACTTAACCCAAGATTATATCCTAAAATCCTTAACTTGATACTACGAATCAGCTAAATTAATCCGAAACACAATCTCCCATCTCCGAGAATAAAGATGTCTAATCAAACACATCCCTCTAAGTCACAAGTCTCTCAAAACCCACAGCAGTAAGTCAACTAATCCTAATCAATCTCATTGTCAGTCCAAATCTAATCTTATCCTTTCATTCTATTCGTTTAAGATTCTCTTAAAACTAAAAGTACATTTATATCTAGCATCCCAACCAGAGTTTCGCTTTATACACAAAGGTCGCTAAAACGCCATTGGACGGGTTTGTGGTGGCGGCAGTCATAGCAAGTAGACTAAACTAACTTATGAATAAAAAACATTTCACAAGAACCGATAAAATAACTGTTTCTCTCTTCCAGCCGCTCATCTTCTAAGTTCAATTAGACTTAACTTTCATCCAACTATCTACAGTTTATAGTGTAAGGAGAGCCATTGGATTTTTTTTCACCCCTTTGAAACTTAAGATCTACCGAGTGAGAAGTTGATGAGAAGCATAATGAAGTACAGTCAAGACAAGGCAACCATAGATTAAACTTACTATAACTATAGAAATCTCTTCTCCAGTACTTGGATCATTGAAAGTATAAAAACATGAAGGTTGAAGTTGATGCTTGAAGCTCAAAGACAAAAAAGGACTCTGATTTCCTCATGCTCACATATACTTTCATTTTAGGCTGAAGAATATATTATTGTCTCAAGTTCTCTTCGGAAATGATAATGGCTGATATCCTTCTAACAACTGCAGCTAACAACCACACGGCCGCCTCTACTTTCTAGTATGATCAACCGATCCGTATAATTGACGTGATTATCATTCTGACAGGTAGAAAAATGAGCAGCTCAACCACCAATTTATCACGTAATCGCAACAAACAATAGACACGACTGTTTCTAATACCAGGCTACTGGGTATATTCGCATCTCTTAATGGGCAAGTATTAAGGACTTGGGAGGATTGTAAGTAGGGAATGCACTCATGAATCAGACATTCGTTTCAACCTACAAATACATACAAGATATCAGAGACAGCTCTCAAAATGTTGAAATAAAGCATTACACTTCTTATACATTGTACTATAGTAACTAGTAGATGGATTACTTACTCAAAGCATTATCTCCTTCTGCCTATAAGTCCACATTGTTATAATAATAACGACCCTTTTACTTGTTCCTATCTTCTATCTCGTATTCAAATGACAAGGGAAGCACATCATCAAAAAGTGAACAAAAAATGATATGGAAAACATGGTCGAGTAACAACACGTATAAAGTCTAAAGAAGTTGCTCCATGGAAAAAGCAAACACATGAAGGAATGAAAGCTTCAGCAATTTATTGTAGCTTTGCCTAATGCAAACCCAATGCATCTGCATCTCTCTCTCTCTCTACGTCAACTGTAATCTATGCGTATATTATGCGTTACGAATTTATTTATTTAGCAAGATACCATTACTCAGTATCTAAAGCTGAGCGTATTGTACATCCATATATACTATTTTATAATTGTATCTTTCGTATTTCTTCTCTTTAAACCCAGAGAGCTTTTTGTCTCCCTCTGGCCCATGACGAATGGGAAGGAAACGAGACAAATGTGTATTTGAATCAAGATGGAAAAGACGGGAGTTCTGGAGCACAGCACAAAGGGAGCCTAACTAATGGGCTTGTTCTCAAATCCTTTAGCAAAAAATATTTTCTCAGAGACAAATATTGTAAACGAAACGGAGCTGCAGAGTTGTAGAATAAAATACTTATGGAGAAAAACCAGCAGGCCAGCAGGTACAGTCTTTTAGACTCATCTTGTATTTCTCTGTGATTAAAAGCCTCTCAAAAATTTTACAAAATTAATGAGGGCCTTCTTTATACAATTCATTAACTCAAAAGGTGTTCTTTACGTTTTATCAACCAACCAAATAATGATGTGCCAAGCCGTATAGGCATAGGTGGTTATAATTCTTTGCATTTCCTCTTGGACTTGGAAAATGTAAGAAATATGGTCCGTCAGTCAGGGACATTTACAAACGTTTGGAAACTAGAGGTACATGACATTCTTATTAATTTCTATCTCCCGACCTCATTTCCGGTATGCTAGGCATGCTTTTTAAATTCAAGCAAACCTATCTATCTATCAGTATCAATATCAGCATCCGCTCTTCTGCTCATAGCCAAAGGGCTACTCTACGGTGTATGTAAATATAATGTTCAGTAATCTAAAATGTGTGAATTCCATATGGTCGGGCTGCACCTTGGCTTTGAGCTGATAAAATGTTACCCCCCTGAGTTTTGGAACATGCAACATTTAACATTTGCATAAAGAAAGCCATTTGGAAGATATAAAACTGGCTTTGGGTAAACTGAACGGGGGAACTTACCAGCCCTAAACTCCCATAATCTTTAAAATAAAAAAGTTGCATTTTACATTTGAACCATACCTCAGCCTTCAACTTTTATAAGTTACTGAACATTAACCCTCTCTTTGCTATGTACGGATTTGTACACATGGAGCAACTCCGACTTCACTTCATTGATTTAGTAATCATCGAGACCCTAACTAAGTTCATGTTTCCTTCTAGTTAGTTTTAGCTTCCTACTTCCACTGCAGCCAAAAATTTAGTCCCCGAAATGAGTAAAAAAAAAATTCAGAACATTAAGGCTCCCTCCTACTATGAAATTTTAACGGGAGTAAACGATCTAAGAACTTATAATAATAATACTATAGACAACGTGGATAGAATGAAAATGCAGCTATATATATTTGTACATACCTTGAACAACGCTCTGAAGAGAGCAGATCCAGATCAAAATCCCGACGATATGGTAACGCTTTAGTGATATGTCCCCACGTTTCATTTTTCACATTTTCTACCGCAATGCACACAAGGAATAAAATGCTCCCTTATAAGGTGGAGCAGAAACTGCCGGGATAGTTCAGCAGTCTAGATCCTATGTTTAACGTACTATTAAATAAAGTCTAAATCACCGACCAAGATCCATCATCCGCACTTGAAGATGAGTTTCCTTCCGTCACACGTGGGCCGAGGAGTTGATCCGTAATAACTGGATGAGATGATCTGGTTTCTTTATAAGACTATCAGTTCATATATAAGATGGTCGGTTGGTTACACGATCGTTGCTTGGTTGATTTCACTGATGGCCTTTTCTCTATCTCTTTTTCACTTGAAAAGACGTGGTGGTGACGAAGACGATGATGGGTGCTGAAAGCTGTGGGGAAAGCTCTCCACTTTCTCAGTTCTGTTAGATAGGAAACGAGTCGTATCACTCGAAACTCAGCTCAGGAGCACGCACTTATGCTCTTAAACGAAAAATTCAGTAGAAATGTTTTTGTCCTCTCGCCACACTTCCACTCTCCGTGGATACAGAGTACCTTTCCAATGTCTTGAAGTCTGAAGCACAGTGAGATATGAAATATCCGAATCTGATTTTCTTAGAATATCACTTCCGTTCACTCAAGATAAGAAATTCCACCGAGTATTGAAGATAAGTTTCGCAAATGAAATTCTGGTACAATATTGGAAATTCTTGAGTCTCAAGTATCAGGAAAAGTAAAATTGAAAATAGGAGTGTAACATCCGTTCAATGGTCAGGCAGGACAACAACAACACTTCTGACCTGACATGCCTACTTAATTCCAGTTCATGAACTCCTGTCCGTTCCTTGGGTTGTTGCTACTGGTGAAAAAAATAACACGGAATCGTGGTGTTAAGTATATTTGAGCGGAGTCGTGTACTTGAAGCCGATATCAGACGGCTCAGCCTTACAACACACACAGCTCCTTGAGTTGATTAATCTGACACTCCAAACGAAGATTAAAGATGCTCACCGACGGCTTCCAAAATTACTTGGCCAGCTATAAGCTTTTCACCACTTTTACAAAGAACCGTCTTGTATTGGTAGCAGTCTTTCGTGTAACACTATATGCTCTTGTAGATATGCAAATAATATTAAAATCACGAATACCCTTTCCTTCGTGAATCTGCTAGTTAATTTTCTTCCTTCAGTTTGACATATTCATTTTCTCCGGCATTTCCTCTGAGCTTAATATTCATACATTCTTCTGTAGCGTGGATCTTTTCAAAATTTTCAAAAGACAACAGCCTTGCTTGGTTGGTTTAGTGTAAAAGACGTGCCACTCAACTTAGGACTCAAATATCTTCATAATAGGGGAAGAATTATAGAAGAAACTGGCAGATCAGACGCATGTATGTGTGTGTATGCGTAGAATGTATTTATGAAATGAACAAGTTTCCTTCGGCACTTATTCACCCTCCTTGAAATTGCAAGGCTTGGAAGATGATGATGTCGAATCTCAAGAAAGAAGCCGCTTATAATAGATGACTCGACATAATTCAGTGTCTTCTCCGTCTGCTTCTTTCGAAACGAGATGCTGGATTCTTCTTGTACGAGAAGAGTCTTCTTAAAACTTCCTTCTACTAGATGTATCCTCTTACAAAAGACTGATTGAGTCTCAGCTGGTTATACTGGCCTCTTCATCCATCCAGATATCCAGGACAGATTCCACATCTGAAAAGAAAAACAATTCCAGATAACTCAATCCATTTTTAGCCCGAGCCAGGGCTTATGTGATCACCATGTCCGTCCGTCCGTCCGTCCGTCCGTCCGTCCGTCCGTCCGT